>JAVTVY010021780.1:0-84725 GCA_036873755.1 Hanleya hanleyi
ATGGGGTTAATGCTGGATAGGACAGTCCCGTGTGGGATTACTGCTGCATAGGCAGTCCAGTGTGGGCCTACTGCTGCATACGGCAATCCTGTGTGGGATTATGGCTGGGGAGGCCAGTCCCATGTGAGATTACTGCTGGATAGGCTAAACCTGTGTGGGATTACAGCGGGATAGGTCAGTCCCATGTAGAATTTTGGCTGGATAGGTCAGTGCCATGTGGGATTACTGCTGCATATTGCAGTCCAGTGTCATATTACTTCTGGATAGGTCAGTCCCATGTGAGATTACTGCTGCATAGGCCAGTCCTGTGTGGAATTACTGCTGGATAGGCCAGTCCCATGTGGGATTACTGCTGGATAGGCCAGTCCGATCTGAGATTACTGCTGGATAGGTCAGTCCCGTGTGGCATTACTGCTGGATAGGCCAGTGCCATTTGGGATTACTGCTGGATAGGTCAGTCCTGTGTGAGCTTACTGCTGGCAGGGGCAGATACAGCTTTTTAATTTGGGTGCCTTTCGAGAAAAAAAAATTTGACAGGCAATTTACGTTTCGATTTCACCGCTTCATTTTTGAAGTGACAAACGCAAACGTGAGTGGAACATCTCAAAATTAAATACAAAACCTAAATTTGCTGCATAATAAACTAAAATACCTGGATTTTTTTGTCGTAACTTGGGCGTTTTTCCTTTCTTAATTTGGGCGTTTTTAGACCTCATTTATTTTGGGCGCCTTATAAAGGTATAAAATAAGGCCTGTATCTGCCCCTGGCTGGATAGGCCAGTCCCAAATGGGATTACTGCTGGATAGACCAGTTCGGTCTGGGATTACTGCTGGATAGTTGAGTTCCGTATGGGATTACTGCTGGATAGGTCAGTCCTGTGTGGCATTACTGCTGGATAGGCCAATGCCATTTGGGAATACAGCTGGATAAGTCAGTCCCGTGTGGGATTACTGCGGGAGAGCTGTGACCTAGGAAACATGAAACATGTCCACCAAGTTTTATAATCATCCCACGAAAGCTTCAACAAACTTTCCATGTACAGATCTACATGTAAATTTTTGCCCAACAAAAACCTTATCAATGGAAAGGTGCAAAGTCTAAAATGCAATAATTAGGACAAGAATTCATATTTAATGTCATATTTCTAAAATAGCACATGTATGCACATCGTCGAATCACATTGAACTTGGGTAGCAAGCAGGGGTTTAGCCAGAATCAGGAAACAGGGCGTCTCACCCAGTTACTATGACAGGACAACTAGGCCGGGGTCCAGGGGCCGCCTAGGCCCCGTAAGCCCCAGGGGTCTAGATGCTCTGAGATGCATTCTAGGGCAATTCTGGCCATGTAGAGAGCACATCTCTGAGCCTCTTTCTACATACTTTCAGATCATTTTATGCAGTATAAAAATGAAACAAAATCTAAATTTTCAAGGAAAGTTTTTGGTCACTCTTCTCAAAATTGCCAATGCAATGAAGAATAATATTGGAGAGAGTGATCACTCTTTTATCACTCACGCAAACCAGAATCCAGTGATTTTTTAATTTTAAATTATACTTAACTTTAGGGTTAATAACTTAATTTGTTCAGTTTTCATTATTTTTTAGTTTGGTCTGTTAATTTGTTTTCAAACATGTCCCTTCTACATGTATATCAATGTTTTTTCTTCATTTATTTTATTTTATATAGCCGCTAAATAAGTTATGTAAGAACTACAATGAAATAGGGCCTTGAAAAAGAAACATCGTTGTTGTTGCGTTTTGGTGAAAACAATAACCTGAATTTTTTTGCCTCGTCACTCCGAGGCCTTAGCTGACCTACTTGATGATACACTGTGCATTGAGATGCAGGAAAAATGTTGGTCCACGCTTGCGATAACTTTATCAGCTATATTATTTTGCGTTTTTTTCAACAGAGAACTGGTGACGGTGTTCGCCAGTTTCTCTTTCACTAAGGAGGCCGCGGGTCACACATTGCATTTGCCGGTCAGCTGGCGGTTAGTTCATCGTCATCCCTCGAATCCTCGCAGTCAGAATCCGACTGTTTCTATGTTTTCCTTGCTGAAGAAATCTATCCATAATAGGCCTTGTCAGTTCGTTTTGACATCTTGCCGCTTTGAAATTCTCTCGCGGAGTAAAATCAATCTCCGCGCAGATAGACTGATTTGTTTAGGGAATGACATTGTAGTACCCTTGTGCAGAGAGCTGAGAGACCACATTCTCAGTGGCTAATTATGCTGTAAACTGCATACGGTAGTGGGTTGGAAAATCCACACGCGCGTGTCAGATGATTTGAGGAAATCTTTAGGAACGGGGTTGCCCTCGTTTTCAAGCTCATGCCTTCGATTTCTTCGACTCGATGGGGTTTCCACGTGGTCGACGTCCAACAATCCATAACAACTACAACAGCCACGTTTGGGTTTGTTTTTCCACGGGTTTTTGTTTGATTATTTTGTCCTTGGAAAGCACACCGTCCCGGGGATATGCATTGAACATTACAAATAAAGAATAGCCGTCCCATTTTTGAACCGGCAGTCTCAATGTCACACACTGAGGTTGGCCGTCTCAAAGACGGCGAGACGCATTGCTGGCTAAACCTATGGTAGCAAGTGTCAAACTCATCCAATGAAAGCTGACAGCTTCAGAAAACTTTCCATGTACAGGTGTACATCTATATACATGTACATTATTATTGGCAGATTACTTAGACAAAACTCTCAAAATATGAACAAAAATTAATATTTCATCTCCTAAATAGCACAGGTACATCTTCTAATCATAAGAAACATATGTACCAAGTTTCATAATCATTCAATGACAGCTGACAACTGTAGTAAACTGTGGTGTACAGATGTGCATGTGCACTTCAGCTAAACGCAAAACTCCATCATTTGCCATAATTTGGAGAAATATTAATATTTCATTTCAAAAATAGCACAGGTACATTCTCTAATCATAAGAAACATGTGTACCAAGTTTTTTAATCATCCAATGAAAGCTGACAACTGCAGCAAACTTACCATGTACATGTACATGTATACATATAGAGGCCTACATGTACAATTTACCTAAACAGAAAACTCATTCATTTGCCATAATTTGGAGAAAAATTAATATTTCTTCTCAAAAATAGCATAGGTACATCCTCTAATCATAAGAAACATGTGTACGAAGTTTCGTAATCATCCAATGACAGCTGACAACTGCCACAAACCCACCATGTACATGTACATTTACATGTACATGTATAGGGCCTACATATAGATGCCTACATGTACAATTTACCTAAACAGAAAACTCATTCATTTGCCATAATTTGGAGAAAAATTAATATTTCTTCTCAAAAATAGCACAGGTACAACCTCTAATCATAAGAAACATGTGTACCAAGTTTCGTAATCATCCAATGAGAGCTGACAACTGCAGCAAACTCACCATGTACATGTACATGTAAACGTGTAGAGGCCTACATGTACAATTTACCTAAACAGAAAATTCATTCATTTGCCATAATTTGAAGAAAAATTAATATTTCTTCTCAAAAATAGCACAGGTACATCCTCTAATCATAAGAAACATGTGTACCAAGTTTCATAATCATCCAATGACAGCTGACAACTGCAACAAACTTTCTAAGTACAGATGTACATGTGCACTTCAGCTAAACGCAAAACTCTATCATGTAGGGATTTTAACATTAGAGCACCCCAGGGGTAGTACCCCCATGTGGCATACCCCCCCCCCCCATATTTTTTTTTATTTTTTAAATATTTTTTCTAATTTTTCTAGATTTTTTTTTAATTTGCTAAACCAAAAACCTGATCATTTCCAGGCAGGGGGCACCGACACCGACGACGACATCCTCTTTCCCCCTCACAATATCTCCCCTTTACTTCGTAAGGCGAGATAAAAAATGATATACTCAAATTTGTGGGAAAAAATCACCCTGGTTTGTAAAAAATTTATATACATGTACTCAACTTTAGGGGGGGAAATGCCGATATATTTTATTTTAACTCAATTTGACTGTAAAAAAAACTCAATTTCCCTGCCTTCGGTTCGTAAAATCTGGACTTCTATGAATCCCTGTGTATATCGGTCAAAATTCAACAGATGGAGTTTCTCTAATGCTTGTGACTATTTCATATACAGTTTTGATTTTTGGCATTATCACAGCTAGGTTCCGGATGCCTCAAGAGTGTTGGCGACCCCTATGGTTAACTACGTCAGGCATCGCACAGACAATATCCTCCATCATGTACCGGGAGTGGTCCTCATTAGATGGTCAATTGTACAGGTTTCTGATACCAGTTCTGTTCAGGAAAGTCAGACAAAGATTTCTGTCATCTATATGCTGAACCTAGCAGCCAAAGAACAATAAGCTTAGATTAAATACAACAATTTGAGAGGAGTCCATGAAGGGTACATGTACAGTGGACTGTGCCGAATCCTCACTTGATTTTATTTCTTCCTCCTCATCTGCCTTTCTGCAAGTGTTGGTGGCATTCTGGCAAACTATTTGGAGGGAGATGTTAGAAAAAAACTCTGTTTAACAAGCGTGATCCAACATAATATGCAAAATAATGCAATGCTAAATACAAGGTTATGAGTTACATGTACATGTATCAGGCCTTAAAATTTGGGGAGAACGATCGTTCAGTTCGCCTAGCGGTTACCCAAAATGAAAGACGCATAACCGATTATTCGTTCGCCTAAATTATGGCCCAAACTCTGTGTCACAATGATATAATTTTAATAAATTCCTGTTGTAACCTGAAAATCATTTCCGATCGAAGCATGGGCACATACTTACCGTACTTACCAGAGTTTCGATGTTAACTTCACACACAAGAGCCCCAGTCGAGGGGAGATAATTGAACGCGAAACCCATGTGCATTTTGATACACTCTCTGATACTAGATAATATACAGCCCAGGTGTATATATCGCTCTGTGGGATTATATGAACAGGGTAAAAGTCTCTCAACTTCCTCTTATCTGACTGCACGTTGTGTCCTGGTTATGGGGCCCTAACCAAGACGCAATACATGTACCATTAAGTGTGCGGCCCAAACCTGCGTGATGCCAAGAGCCGAAAAATGAAAGTGAATGGCAGAGAAACTTTGTACGTTCTACTGTTTTAAAATTAAAACGTGTATATGGGAAATTAATTTGAGAAATATTTCAGAAATAGAGGTCACAATTGCAGTGATAGAAGTCTGCCAGTCACACAAAATTGGACTCTTTACGCAACACGTGGTAATGACGAAAATTGGTCACCGGGTAATGATTTTTTTTTGCCAGCGGCAAGGGCACTGGAAGCCAACGGCAGCATCCGAATATCGGACGCTGAGAGGGGCTAGATTATGGGAACGAGATTATTATTACATACAAAATCAAAATGTCGGCGTATATAGCAACAGCAAGTTTTATTGAATGAACTCCAGTCAAAAACCAATGCCTTTGGATAACCTATAGGTTATGCAGTTCAGAAACGGGGGAACAAACTATGGGTTACCTAGGGTCAATTTCACATAACCTATTTTCAGGTTAACTAAACTTTTCAAATTTTAGGGCCTGATGCCCTCACTTCTGTGACAAATCAGCGCGACTTCCGTGACAGATTTTGCTGTTGATTTACTCACTACAATAAAGACCTTAACTAATTCGGTACCAATGACGCCAAAAGGCGACAAAATAATTCCCTGTCTCAACCCCGTTGACGACTTTTGGCGTAATTTCTTAGAGCCTCCTCAACCCCAATGACGCCAAAAGGCAACATCGCTACTTTACCGTCAAATAAAACCCCACTCCGTCTGCAATGTAGTGCTGTCAAAATCACGCAAATTGATCATTTTACGTAAAATTTAAACTTTACTTTCTAGACAGATGCAATGCAGCATATGGTAGAATATTGCCTTAGGTGTCTGAGATTGATAGTGATTAAAAATAAAAATAAAAATTTAGACACCAGTGGCGCCACCTATATGCAGCAAAATTTAAGTCAGTGGAGTTGAGATTTCAGTGATATATTCAATATTATATATATGGTCTATCTTTTTGCATACATGAACTGGGCTGGTTATGTTTTTATTGTTAATAGTACTAACCACTAAAATCAAATAGAATTTTTTTAACATTTCCTTGTTTCATCCTGAAATTATATTTTGGAAAACATCCTAGAGACATGTAACGCTGTCACGATTTTGCACTTACTTGTTTCTGTAGCTATTTAGTGAGTAGGAGGACATGGTTCCAATACATATATTTTCTTTCAACCTTCCTAGCCTAGTAATGCTGACATAAGATAACAATAATAATATTTGCTTAATTACTCCTATGAGCGTGACAGTGTTACATTTTTTCTGTGTGACAGCGTTACAATCATCAAATGTAACATGAAATGTAACCCTGTCACGGGAGGCACTGGTTAATGATTTACACAAGCTCTGGGATAGCGTTTTCCCAGTTTCTGGGACACTGTCGGTTCAACAGCTGGAAGCTGATGGCCCTCATGTGTCAAAGAGAATCAAGTACAGAAAATTCTTTAGTAGTCAGGCATATTTCACTCATTCATTTGACCATGTAAACCAGCCAACAATAAATGAAGGTTTCGATCAGCCAGAAGACACAAATGACCAAACTGCCGGCAAGTCTGAAACTCCCAGACCTGGTGACTACTTCTTGGTGAGATACGACTTAGAAAAAACTAAAATCGATTTTATAGCTCAAGAGAATGGTCTCCTAAATGTAACATTTTTACACAGACATCCATCGTCGGACACCAAGTTCTGTTATCCAGAACTTGATGTGACAAATTCAGATATTAACAAAGCTTGGTGATCCTATATTGGATGCACGTAATATTGTCAAGTTCACGAGAGATCCGTTTACAGAAGTAGAGCCATAAATTTTCATGGCTTTGTTCTTCGATTTTGGCTCTTTTTAAAATAATTTGAAGAATTAGTTAATGATATTCAACACTTTCTGGTACCAGGTGTTCAAAACTGATTTCAGTATTCTATGTTGTATTCTTAATAACAGTTGCTGATATGGGATATAGAGTTATTGTGGCTTGAATGTTTTCTTGTTAAATAACACTGTTAATGATAACATGGCATTGTGACTAACGTCGCAGGACCTACGAAGTAGGGTTTGATATGATTTAAGTGTGTACCTTGACCTAAGACATGTTTTTGTCAATTTTGAGGTTTATAGGTCACCTAAGTAGGTCAAATTTTCATCAAAAGTAGGTCAGCTCAGAACTTGCTGGTAACAGTCTCTTAATGCACATTCATGCCAAAAAAGGTTGTAATGTCAATGGTTCATAGGAATACGGGACACAGTCGAGAGATGACTTGGGGGCCCTCTATCTAGAAATACGGGAGACGGTCGAGAGATGACTTGGGGCCCTCTATCTAGAAATAACCCGAAATCCTCTCAAAATTTTGAGGTTTATAGGTCACCTAAGTAGGTCAGCTCAGAACTTGCTGATAACAGTCCCTTAATGCACGTTCATGCCAAAAATAGTCAACGGTTCTCCTTATTTTGCCGACGAAAGGATTCGGATGGACTGACTGACTGATTACTCATTACCGGACAATTTGCAAATGAGAGCCTACTTCGTACGAACAAGAAGTTAATTTGTCCCATGAGTTCATGAGCATTTCTGCTACTTTCACTGTCATACCGACGGTGCATAATAATAGTTAGAAAGTGGAGTATAAAACTTTCAAGAAAAGTGGACACCAGTAGCAAATGAACGGTAGCCAGAATTTGGTCTATGACTTTGTAATTTCTTGGTCTATGAATTTGTTAACTTCTTGGTCAATGAATTTGTTAACTTCTACTTTTGAATGTCCTGTGTACATGTAAAAGTGTGGACATATAGTATGTGAAATCTTAACTAGAAGCTCCTGTACAGTAATCATGTGATGTATGATATTAAATTTTCCAATTATTAAATGGTGGTACGTATACTGAGTTTGAGATTGTGCCAAACTGTGGTGCAGAATACAATTTGAGGATATAATTAAAAATCTGAAGCTTTCTTTGTCACTTCCTTAATGTTTTGTCAAAACAGTCCATTCTGGTTGAAGTAATATCAGTAGTGTAACGCTGTCACAATTTTTTGTAACGCTGTCACACCGATATAAATCCTCCTGGAAACAGAAATATCACAAAGTGATTTTGGGCTACAGGTCAACTATGGAGATTGATTACTTAGCCAACAGAAAATGCAGGAGGAGATCCAAAGCTTGCACATAATTCACAGGATTTTGCATGAAAATCTGACTAGCGTCAAAACTGGTGTTTTAGCCGTAACGCTGTCACGCATTGCAAATCATGTTTGATTTTTGGCATTTGCACACCTTTTTCATTGATTTCCTTGTAACAGAAAAGGACACACGTATTTTATTTAAAACCCATAATATAAGGTTAATTCATGTACAAGTAAGTAAACTGTTGAGCTTGATACCTCAGCAACTCTTCTCTGAATGTAACGCTGTCACCGTGACTTTGACCAGCATTTTACGTGAGCACCTCGAGTGAAACTTGCCCAAATGCATATATTTTTGAAAAGCCTAAACCTTCAACATTCGGATTATCAAAGAATGTTTTCATTTTGACAAACAAATAAAACAAGATCGAGAGTGAAACGAACAAATAATAGCATGAATAGGGAGAATGTGGAACTACAAAATTTTCACAATTTTACCGTGTCAGTAAATGTTGCTGCAGAATGTAAATTCTCTCAGTAATCCCATTCAAATCTCTAGTATAATGTGTCCAAGAGACCATCTACATGTAATCCATGAAGATGAAATCCATCAGATCCACTCCGTAAACTTTATTTCCACATTTTTGCAACACGTGTCGGTAAATATTGGCCATTTTCATCTTGCGCCATGCTTGAAACGAACTGTAATGGTCGAATTGATCAATCGCGTGCCTTCGTTCGAGTCACGTGACCAACAACAACCAACCGAAGCGCTGAAGTGTCGACGTGGTTCATTGGTGCATACGACAGATTCGTCGAATGATATCCAATTTATATCCAATCGTAGCTTTCGTAATATTAGCCATCCATTGTAACTATGACGAGATTGGGAAAGCCCAGGGAATCACCTTTCCAACGTGACCTAGATGACATGAAAAACAACCGCTGGAAAGCGGAGATACACGCCTTCAAATATGACAGAAAAAAAAACCTCAAACTCTTCGTAATTTAGCCAAGTCTCTCATCTCAAGCTGCGTTTATTCTGACAAATGTCCACGTATAAATGAGTATTCATCGGTTATTTCTGGGCATTGTAATCAAAGAAATATCTGCTCACAATCTTCGGAAATTACGTAGGTTTGTGCATTTTTTTTTATTTTACGTGGTTGTTGTTGATCGAAACATCCGGAGATTGCCATTGGCAGTATCATTTTGCAAATTACAAACGTGTCGGTGAGTTTACTGATTTTTTATTTGGAATAAAACTGCATTTCTAGAGGAAAATAATACACACACATAGTTTTTGTTGAAATATATTATTTAAAAAGGACATAAAGCAATAAGTTTCAGAATGTCTGGGATCTGAAATGCAGACAAAAACACATGAACGCCTTCTGTTTTGGAGATAATTATTCAACTTTACTGACTGCCCTGAGCTGGTAGCAGTGGGGTTCAGGCCAAGAAAACTATCTAGGGCTGCCAGCTAAGATAAGCAGCAGTACTGAATGAGTTAAGTTCTATGTGAATCCAGTCTCAGTTCATTAAATTATAGGAGATTTACAAACAGAAAGGATTTTTTTTTAACTAGCTATTTCCTTTGAAATAAAAACAAAATGCTTAATTTTGTGACTTCCGTGACTTCAGAATGAGGTTGTATCTTCTCACCTCAAGATACATGTACTGTGAGCAACTGCCAAGCCAAATGCACACTGCTGCAAAATTGTTGCCAGAGGGCTAACTTTAACTGCCCATTCCAGCCAGGCCTGATCAGATTTTACATGGAAAATTCCAGTCTAAAAAAAACACTGCGGTGGGTACCTTGGACAGCATTCCGAAGGGTGTGACCTATCCTTGGGACATTTCACATTTTTATATTAGCCTCAGACATTGTAAAAAGTTGCAGTTTCCAACACCTGGTGATTGTTCAAAAACTGAGTTAGATGTGTAGGTTAGCTTGGAATGGCTGCCAATACCAGTCCATGTGATGACCTAGTTTTAGCTTGACCTCTTCATTCATCAGAAACTGGACCCAGCATAGATACATGTACAGCCTCTAGAGCTATGGCAGGACAGCTCTTTACACATGTACGTGTTGCCTCCTGAACTGTATTTCTCTGAGCTGAGGTCAATCTTTGGAAGAGTGACCATTGAAGGCTTCCATATTTTAGTGCGTATTAATCTGATATCTTGATGGAAAACAATTAACAGAGTATTATTTAATACAGGTAAGGGATCAAGTACATGCTAAGTGACTATATATAGGCCTACAAAGCCTGTCAACCACTGAAGGAACTATTCTGGTCTGAGAAAGAATGAACAATTTGGAACTATTTTTATACATGTACGTGTGCTTCGGACAACCCTAAAATCAGAAATTTTCTTGATCCCATAATAAATGTGAGACAACTCACCTTTCTATAAAGGTGAGACAACTCACCTTTCTAAAAATATTTATAAGCTTATAGTTTACCCTATCTAAGGTATCCATGGAAAATCTCAGTGCCATTATTATAACCATATATGCGGAAATTAATATTTTGCATAATTTATTCCATCCAGTTGTGAATATTTATTCCGTAGGCAATGAGTTAAAGATGTAATCAGCCTCAAATCTAGGGTGGAATCGATCTCTCCCAAACTCCGTGAAAGTGACATATGTTACGACGGGTATAAAATAGAACACATTTGACCATAAACAACTAAGGTTGTTTCCAACATTCACGAGAAAATAGAAGGAATTTGTCTTTAGAAATAAACGGCATGGCATTTTATTTATTTTTCGACGGCTGTGTCAACAAGCATTTACACTCATGGTGCATTCTGCCCACGTATGGTCTGCCACTCTACCGATCCTCAGGCACAAGCTATGACATTTTATGAGCGTCGCTACGTCACTCAAATGTCACACAGTGATTTCATTTTCCTCTCCACGTTCAGCACATGTTCAATGATGAAACAGAAAACCCGTGGAAGTGGGCAGTGTTTCAAACTTCTCTGGCAAGATATTCCTGCATTCGTTGAATATGGCAATCCCACTATCTGATCAAATAGACTTCACAGCTGAAAAACAGACGGGAGAGAGTATAGAAAATCTATCGATTTTGAGGCTGATTACATCTTTAACAAAGGTTTAAAAATGCAGATCTCTAGTAGTAGTACTAGCTCCCTTGTTCTTTACTATGTGAGAACAACGCTACGGCTGCAAACCAATCACCAGATTGAGTTGTTGGGAAAGTGCCGTACGGGCAATATTTGCCAAACCAATTGACCATATGGTAACCAATAAAATAATTCGATTCTATGTCCACTTACCTTCCATCAAACACCTTGTTTATGAGTGACTGTCCATTTTTAGCTTTGCAAGAAGTCTAAACTCGGATGAGGGGGGGGTAAAACTCTCCATATCGCCGCTGTGCATGTAGTGTTTGGCACGCGGTGTTGTGGCGCGAAATCAGCGTTCGGCGATGTGGACAGTTTTACTCCCTTGTCCGAGTTTAGATGTCTTGCAAAGCTAAACGTCAACAGACCACTCTTAAACAAGGTGTTTTATGAAAGGTAAGTGGACATAGAATACAATTATTTTATTGCTCATGGTTAACGGGTTCGGCAAATGTTGCCCATCCGGCACTTTCTCAACAACTCAATCTGGTGATTGGTTTGCAGCCGTAGCGTTGTTAGTAAAGAACAAGGCTACACCGGAGCTACAGCAGATCCCCATCTGAATTTAGATGGAGATCTAGTAGAGGGGTATGTAGATCGATGAAGTCTTAGTCATATATGCACACATCGCTATCTTTGTTATGCTGAGATTCAAAATATGTCAGAAAACTCCATGAAGGCGTGATTAACCCTTTCACCGATTAAACCCGGTGTACGGGGATAACGAGAGTGCCACCCGTACGACCATCCCCGGTTGATCGGGTTAGCTTTAAACCTGTTGGCCATCACGATGGGTACAGCACTTTTATTTTTTTGCATTCGTTTTAACGGAAACCTATCAAACACTGTATACTTCTGGAAAGCCGAAACCCTGATCAATTTGATTCTCGAAATTGTTTGCTTGTTTGAAAAATAAATAAAACAAATTTAGATGTTGAACGAAAAAATCGGAATGAAAAATGCATTTTTCCCCACATACCGTGTGACGGGCATCTCGGCAGCGAGCCGCAAAAATGGAAAAAATCATCGAAAACCTCATCCTAACTCCTGTATTTTTTATGTTACATGACTGGTAAAGCGTGGTGAATATTCCCCAGACGACTGAAACTGCCAACGACGACCGGCAAAGTTTATTTCCATATTTTTACGAGTCTTGATCCGCAAAGTTTGTCGAACACATTTCAAAATGTCGGCAGCAAGCTGCGTTATTGAGCCGACGGGCCAATCGGTATGCGTAATTTTGCCCACGTGACCTCTAGCAGCCAACAGATTTGAGACGAGCGTAGACAGTGGCTGGAAGGATGGAATGACATCATTTTATAATCCAATCGTATCCTCCGTTTTATTTTGCCATCCATTCCAGGTTATTTCCTGTGTAGAAAGGTGAAAGGTCGCGCTTTCCAATGAGAGGTCAAACATGAAAATTGGCAGAGTAAAACTCGAGAAAAACGCTGTCAAATGCGGTCGAAAAAAGACGATTTCTCCGTTGGATTTTGATGTTTTTGAGTCGAGAAAGCCGGGGAAAGCGCATTCTCTCGCAGTAAAACCTAATTTTGTATGCTATTTTATTTATTTTGCTATAAAACTAGAGCAAATAACACTGGAGTGTGTCTTGTGGAGACAGGTTTCTTATGTTTTTCTGCAAATCTCGGACGCAAACGCAATTTCTAGCATTCCAAAGACAACATATACAAATTTTAACAGTTCTCAGGGAATTGATCGTCAGCAGGTCACTTTTGTCAGGGGAAATAATCGGTGAAAGGGTTAAAAGATGATATCTCAAGAACGAGGAATTATTAACTGTTGAGAGTTGGCAGGCGGCGAGAAGGACCAATGTAGAGGAAAATGAGGTATAGTTTATTAGCCTTGGTGGACCAGTAAAGCGAACACTTTTGAGTGATTTTAATTTCCAGAAATGCGATTTGAATATTAAAATAAAAACTAGTGGCAGAAAACAAAGGACCGAACTTTGATAATTATTTTCAGGTATGAATATATTCTCCAGCAGCAATTTACTTGAGCGAGGAACGATTTCAAATAGAGTGGTTTGATCTCGGAAAATATGGTGATACTAGACCAGTAAGCGAACACTTGCTTGTCAACGATTTTTCAACCATTTAGAGATACATTATTATTGGATATTGGTCATTGTATGTCGAGAATAGATTGTTGAGCATATATAGTACTTATACACAGTAAAACAGGCTTACGCTGAGTGAAAAACATCATAAAGCCGCGACCTACCGTCAAAAACTACGTCGGAGGGAGCAGTCATTTCAGCATGAAGTATCGCCATTCCACATTATGAGAGAAAACAAGGGGAATAACTCAAATCATTACTTGTCCCCTCCAAATCCACAGTAGCGCCCTCACCAGCATCAAAACTTTTGCCGATGTCAAAGATGACGAAAGAAAAAGTTATTTTTCCCAGATATCATCAGATTCACCATCAATTTCTCCAACTTCTAATGCAATTACTATCTTGATCTGACTTTCTGTCAGTTTGTACAAAAGATGCAAATCTCAAAATATTTTATTTGTTGACCTCCCAAGCGACCTGTCGTCTGCTTTTTCTAACAGAATCGAGCGACAAACGAGCCAGTTTCGTAAGTAGAAATAACCAACTAATCAAGCAGTTGAACAATTATAAGTTTTGCGTATTGTTAATTTCTCAGGATTTAGTATTTTGCCTCATTTAGTTGGACCTGTTCGCTTACTGGTCTTGTTCTCTTACTGGTCGGAAGCTGCTACTATTTGCTGCCGTTTTATTTCGTGTGCAGTTCGGATATTGGACAATGTCATTCAAAGTTCGGGAGTAGGATGTGTTATGTATAGGAGTCCCTTAGGCCTTTTTTTTTTTATTAATTGGTTTACGGATTTTTCTGGCAAAAATGTCCAGATGGAGGATGGAAAAAAATAAAAATAAAATCAAGCCTCCACACTTTATTTATTTTTACTTTCTGACAAACTTCTTAGACACGAGAGGGCGGTCAAAAAAAATGATATGTCAAATCCAGGTAATAGCCAGTGTAATAATTACAAGACATTTACCAAAAGATCAATGACGGACGTTTCCTTCAACCAAGCGACAATATCAGTCGCTTTGCGTGAAACCAACACTTCAATAGGGGTGTTGACAGGACAAGTCATGTTTCCTGCTGTTATTTTGGACAGACAGGCCGGCAGATATGTCGTCAGTTGTCACTGATCTCCCTCAAGACCAAGTCCCCCACCGTCCCAGCAGTTACTGGACCGACAAAGCCCTTCAAAAGGACGGTCGCGTCCTGTCTAAGAGTCAGTGAAAACCACCGCGAAGCCGAACCCGCCATCTTGGCTTCAAACACTGCGCCGTTGAAATGATGTCATGTCTGGCCCCCGTCTGGCCCCCGAACTACAGCCGAAGGTAACATGGAAGTCGGAAACCACCACCACTGTAACCAAGGGAAGTAACCCGCCTCCAAGACCAAGATGTCTGCAGAGTGTGAGAGTGTTGAACTCGTGCGAACTCGAGCGTGAAGAATTTATATAAGATGTTTTACACACAGCAAGTATTAAAATGAGACCAATATTGCGAATTTTATGTTTTTATTCTTCCGACAGAGAGGTCAGCAAATGTGACACGTCGGCGGATACGACAGAAATAAAAAAAAAATCGAAAATCCAATTTTATTTTTATTTCACTTTTGGCAAAATGAAGGTCGGCGGATCCGTAAACCAATCAATAAAAAAAAAAAGGCCTTAGGCTGTACTCATTTAATACACAGCCAGGCGAGACTACAGCCATTCCTGGGCAAAAGACACCCATGGCTAGCTCCGGTGCAGCCTTGTTCCATACTACGTGAGAACAAGGCCCCGGCTGTAAACCAGTCACCAGATCGAGTTGTTGGGAAATTGCCGTACGGGCAATATTTGCCGAACCAATTGACCATAACCAATAAAATAATTCGATTCTATGTCCACTTACCTTTCATAAAAATCCTTGTTTATGAGTGACCGTTCGTTTTTAGCTTGGCAAGAGATCGAAACTCGGACGAGGGAGGTTAAACTGTCCATGTAAAACTTATCGATGTAAAGATGGCGGAGATGTGGACAGTTTTACCCCCTCGTCCGAGTTTCGATCTCTTGCCAAGCTAAAAACGGACGGTCACTCATAAACAAGGATTTTTATGAAAGGTAAGTGGACATAGAATCGAATTATTTTATTGGTTATGGTCAATTGGTTCGGCAAATATTGCCCGTACGGCAATTTCCCAACAACTCGATCTGGTGACTGGTTTACAGCCGGGGCCTTGTTCTCACGTAGTATGGAACAAGGCTACACCGGAGCTAACCCATGGCATGCTACCTGTGGCTGTGCACCACAACGGCACAAGCTCTTTGCTCGCGGTCATACATGCAGCTTTGCTTCCCACTTACCTACAAACTTCTTTCTCCATCGTTTTTCACGGGTTGTAATATCGGCATGGTTCGCACAATGTGGTGATCTTATCGTTCTTTTTTTAAATGATTTAAAAAAAAATGTTTAACTGAGTTCTCTGTTCTGAAATGCGCCATATTGTCCCAATGCATGCTGGGAATAATAACAAAACTTTGAAAGTGTGTGGGTGGGTCACGGAATACATGCACGGTCTTTATTCAAACAGATCTCTGTCAGTTCAAACGATCCCGATAAGTAATGAAACTACCACATCCGAATTGCTTCACCAGTATGTACATTTGAATTAATTTGCCAGCAAAATCAGGGGCGGCGGAAGCGGAGGGGGGTGGGCCCCCACCCAGTTTGGAGAGGGCGGGGGCTCAGCCCCCCCCCCCCCAGTTTCAACAAAAGCTGGGTGACTTTTTCATGATTTTGGTGCTAATGTGACCAGATATACTATAGGCCGGGATTTTTTTTCGCTTTGCGCCGCCCTGTAGGCTAGGTTTTTACATCTTAGCTTGCTATAAAGGGCATTTCACGTTTCACTCAACACTACAGTCAGGGGCGTCGTTAGGGTATGAGCTGCCGTTTATGACAATATTATACACGGTGTATATATATAATGGAGCATGGAAATATGGTGATAATGAATGAATATGGTGTGAATTGGGTCGTTATATTGGAAATGTTGTTATATTGAAAGTTACAAAATATGGGATGGTTTTTATCATATATTGTAACAATTGTGGCAATGTATATGAAATGTTATTTATATACGAGTAAAATGCAAATTAAAGTAGTTTTATATATATATGAAGAGTGGTGTAATTATATACACTCTACATTTGCTAAACATATAAACCGATTGAACGTATATAGTGTAAGCTGATATATATATAGAACGACTGAATACGGCGTATTTGACAAAGACGCTTACCGGATATGGCAGCCGGATATGGCAGGCGGAAGTATGCTGTGAGCATGCACGTTGTGCTCGCGCAAAGCACTGCGGTTCCAGTTTCACGATAACAGTGAATGCACTGACTGATTCCCGCTCTCAAACTAGGGTGTGTGACACAATCCAACGACTCGACTTGGTTGCAGGTCAACAGTCGCCAGTGTCATATTAAACTTGCGAATAGAGAGAGGTCAGCCCGTCGCCGCTTTATGGTGGTCCATATATAGACGACATGCTATATTTTTTTTAGTTTTGAGTATTTTTTTTTTTACTTCTTGGTTTGATTTTTTTTTTTGTGTGTTAGGTTTGATTTTTTTGTTTTAGGTTGATTCCTTCAGTTTTCACCCGGGTGGAAACGTGTTTACACCTGGGTGAGAAGGTTTTCACCTGTGTGAGAAGGTTTCCACCCAGGTGAAATTTTCGTTCCTTTGCACTGACATTTCGGCAAAATGGACGATGGTTCGTTCAAAAGTATAGATGATCTCAAACTGTCAAACTGAACTTTTATGTTTGCTCATGCAGCCGATAAATGATATTTCACGTCTGACATGTTTTATATAAGTTGTATTTTCAAACTCGAGCTCTCTGCGAGCACACGAGCTTGTCATGCCTGAAAAAACCCCAGGCCATGTATAATCTTGTGCACGGGCATTCCGCTGCGGGGTGGGTTCGAGAATGGCCGTTTTTTTTCACCAAGCCAGTTAGTAACTTACCGTCATTTAAATTGCACCGTCGTTCTATATCAGTAAGTTTTTTGTGTATCGGCACTGCAGAATTGTATTGCCCCGCATCATTCAGTGATTCACAGAGTTCGGTAGCTAAAATCGAATAGTCAGATCGCGCAAGTCAAACCGCCTAAGACGAATCGTCCAACGTCCTGTGTCAGGTCGTCCAATGTAGATTTTGGTGCTTAATGAGGCTGGGTTTTTTTGCATTCGTAATAGGGTGAGGTTTAGATTCAGAGATACAGTGCTGGAGATCCTTTCTTGGGGGTTTGGAGGGGGAGGAGGGAGGGGGAGGGGTGTGGTGTGGGATATACCCCTTGGGTGAAGTGGATGGGTGCAGTCAATGCAGCATCAGGTATGCTATCTGACTGTATCAGCATATGGGACTGGGCGAGGCTTAGTTTGTGAGATACAGGGTAGAGCTCAAGCTTTAACAAAGCATGAAATTGTATCCTGGAATGCTGACAACGGAAAACAGCCAAGCAACCAAGCAGCCAGCCCGCAAACCAGTCAGATTTCATCAGTTCATATAGTACGGATATTGCTTCGCAATCCGTCTAACAATTGGTTAAAATAAACACATGCACATGAAACTCACTGAATATTATTTATGTTTCAGGCTTGATAGACATATTAACATCAAATATTCTTGCATTTGACACTGACCGGCCCAGCTGCCAAATGTGGAGTCACTTCTAAAGCTTACTTTAGAAAGCAGAAAACTCAAAATCAGTTTAACATGGGCCGTAATGGCTGGCGTAGAGGATTCTGAGCCATACAGCAGAATGGATTCAGGAGAAAGAAATGGAGATCCTGGGAATACTATCGTATAACAGGTCTACCGTGAACACCGGCTAATGGATCTAATTACATTTAGTTAATTTGATAAGGTTCATACATCTTATCCCGGATCGTACCAACGAGCCGAAACAGTAACTCGTATCAACGAACCGAAACAGAAACACAAATTGCTTCTATACTATTTCTTCTTTTCTTCGCTGGGTTTGAGATCAAAATTAGGTTCAAGCTAATACGAAAGCAATAATTTTACTTTGAGAATCAGTCCGAAGTATTTGTCTAGGATGATCTAAACTCTATCCTATCTCACTAATATTATGCTAAGATGAGGATGGCTTGGGGAAAAGCGCGAGTCAAGGGAGGGTAAGCGTCTAGTCCGACATCGTTTAGAAAAGGAGGCTAACAGTTGAAGCAGGTCTTTTGCATGTGTTATGTTTCTCGAATCTCCACATAATTAGTGTGGTATACTCAAAACAGTCACGAGCGACAACACAGAAGGTCAGAATTTATCAACTTATCATTTATTCTCTCGTTCGTCATTTCTCACTATTAGTCCCACTGATGATTTTTAACCTAGCTTCATCCTGAGCTGTGATAGGCGCGACTCTATCTCCATCGTATGTGTTTAGCCTAATGAGATTTAAATGTACAATGGTCGTATTTGGTTACCCTATCAGGCATCAATTAGAGGTGTCAGGACAAATCTAAACCTCATCCTTCTAAATAAAAAAAAAACTCGATAAGCTCCAAAAACTACATCGGCGGATCCGACACCGGGCGTTGGACGATTCGTCTTAGGCGGTTTAACTTGCGCGATCTGACTATTCGATTTTAGCTACCGAACACTTTGAATCACTGAATGATGCGGGGCAATACAATTTATGCAGATTATACGGGTTCGATTATACGGGGCCTAATTTTCTCTTTTCAGACATGACAAGCAACTTACCGGTAGGCCTATATAAAACACCCAAGACGTGAAATATCATTTATCGACTGCATGAGCAACCATAAATGTTCAGTTTGAGGTCATCTATACTTTTGAACGAACCATCCTCCATTTTTCCGGAATGTCAGTGCTAGGGAACGCAAACGTTCTCACCCTTCTCACCCAGGTGAAAACGTTTTCACCCAGGTGAGAAGGTTTTAACCAGATGGACAATTTTCCACCCGGGTGAGAAGGTTTTCACCCGGGTGAAAACTAAAGAAATAAACCTAAAACAAAAAAATGAAACTCAACACAAAAATGAAACCTAGAAGTAAAAAAAATAAACTCAAAACTAAAAAATATAGCATGTCGTCTATGGGCCACCGTAAAGCGGCGACAGGCTGACCTCTCTCTATTCGCAAATTTTATTATGGCACTTGCCACTGTTGACCGGCAACCAAGTCGAGTTGTTGGATTGTGTCGAAGACCCTAGTTTGAGAGCGGGAATCAGTCAATGGCCACTGTTATCGTGAAGCTGGAACCGCAATGCTTTGCGCAAGCACAACGTGCATGCTCACAGCATACTTCCGCCTGCCATATCCGGCTGCCATATCCGGTAAGCGTCTTTGTCAAATACGCCGTATCAAATACGCCGTATTCAGTCGTTCTATATATATATCAGCTTACACTATATACGTTCAATCGGTTTATATGTTTAGCAAATGTAGAGTGTATATAATTACACCACTCTTCATATATATATAAAACTACTTTAATTTGCATTTTACTCGTATATAAATGACATTTCATATACATTGCCACAAATGTTACAATATATATGATAAAACCATCCCATATTTTGTAACTTTCAATATAACAACATTTCCAATATAACGACCCAATTCACACCATATTCATTCATTATCACCATATTTCCATGCTCCATTATATATATACACCGTGTATAATATTGTCATAAACGGCAGCTCATATATGGGGGGGATCGTCCGGTGCGAACGACCCCCCCTTGGACGCGCCAGCCAAGAAAAAAAAACAGAAGAAAAAGCAAAAACAAAAAAACAAAAACCAAAAAGCAAAAGGGAAAAGAAAGAAATAAAAAATGTCCGTCTCCAGGCTCGTAAGCATGCTCCGTTCCAGTAGTGACGCGTCAGTTCGCTCAACAATGGGTTTACCACGACTTTCCGTTTTATGGTAATAAAGTGGATTATGAACTGTAGCTCTGTTCATGAGACTCCACCCTTGACAGATACTGCAGGGGAACTCTCAACGGATAAAGCAGGCGAAGTTACTATTCAATTAATCATTAACACTAACTCGTGTGTTTTTTTCCTTCTGCTCGATGCGTGTGGATTTGATAATGAAGCATCGGCAGCCTCGGTCTACCGTTGGCGAAGTGCAAAAACGGGCAATAAACTGAAAGCTGTATATGTATAAGCTTTGCTGAAGGCTATACTACATTCGTGATATTTCATTTCCGGAAAATATATCAGTTTAATTTTTTTTTCTAGTCAGTATTTTACCATGGCCACGTTTTAATGAGTGATATTAGTTTCATTTTTCTAGTCAGTATTTCACCATGGCCACGAGATATAGTCCATGATACACAGTTTGATATTCTACACAATATTATTGTGATATTTTCAGCAAAAGTTTAATGTTCACAGTCATGAAATGACATATTGATGATATCAATCATTTTTGATTTAGGGGGGCCCGAATATCTTTTGGCCACTCACTTTTCAGCATCCCTAACTGACCATGTCCCCACATAAAAATTACAGATAGAGTGCCAGGACGTGTAGTGGTGTGTTATAGGCCCGTTTTGTTTGTGTCAAACCAGGAAGTCAAATGGAGTCCGGCATATTCTTCAATATCGATGCGGGTTTATGCGAAACAAATGTGAAAATAGAACCATAAATCTATATACATTGTGTTCAGATTTGTTTCCAGGAAAACGGGTAAAACGCATCTCCGGCAACCGGAGACCCCGGAGCTTCCGGGGCCTAGGCGGCCCCTGGACCCTCGCCTGTCAGGCTGTTACGATCGCTCATTTTAGCTTTGTGTAAATGAATCGCTATCATATTGGTTCTAATGTTCCATGATGTAAAAGTCATCCGTTTTTTATGTGTTCTTTTTATGTGATAAATATAACTAAACAGTCAAATGGATTCAGGTATGAAGTATGATTTTTTCAATATCGATGAGTGCTTATAAATGCGAAACATACGTGAAAATAGAACCATAAATCTGCATACATTACGTTCGAATTTATTTCTGGGAAAACTCTTAGAACGTGTCTCTGGAGATCTGGAACTTCGGAGCTTCCCGGGCCTAAACGGCTCGTGGACCCTCGCCTGTTGGGCTGTGAGGATTTCCTTGTTTTATCTTTGTGTGAATGAATCGTATCTGTAGGCATATTGGTTTCCCTCCCAAGAACTATAAGTCATCGTTTTGTATGTTTTAAATATAACTAGAACGTCAAATGGATGAAGGCATGAGGTGCGATGTTTTCAATATCGATGCATGCTTATAATTGCGAAAAAAAATCGTGAAAATAGAATCATAAATGTGCATGCAGTATGATCAGTTTTATTTCCGGAAAAACGTTCAGAACGCATCTCCGGCTATCTAGGACCCCGGAGCTTCCGGGGCCTAGGCGGCCTGTTGGGCTGTGATAGTGGTCAGTAGTATATAAACAGCAAATTGAGTCGCATTTATGCAAATGAGATGACGTCACGTGACTGACCTTTCCCACCTCCAACACAGAAGAGTTCCAATCTAGGGGGAGGTAACTCCGGGTCACTATAGCTCCGGCAAAGGGCCCCTGGGCATGTATTCTTCCGCGGTGATGCGGTCTGGCGGTGATGCGGTCGCGGAAGAAAGCTTCCGCGGAGAAAAAGTAGTCCCTGGACTGGAAATACGCTGCATGGTCCGATTGGGTCGTATGAGGTATCAAAGTGAAGCATTCGTGAAGGGGCATCTGATGGGCTGGGTGTGAGATTGAGATATCGGCATTCTGCGCATGCGCGGTGGCCGAAGGATATGAAAATAGACGTTTTGGAGCTAGGGGAGCCCCTAATGGTCCAATGGGGTCATATGAGGTATCAATGTGAAGCCTATGTGAGGGGGCATCCAGTCATGGGTGGGTGCATGTAAAATTTTTCCTGAAAAAAAAAAACGGAACACGGACTTTATCGAAAAATCCTGGAAAATGCCTATATGGGGTATGGGGGGTATATAGGTCGCCGGGCTTAACGGGGCTTGCCTATCAATAGAGTTATCTCCCCCTAGTTCCAGGGTGGGTGTATGTAAACATTTTCCTGAAAAAATACGGAACACGGACTTTATCCTAAATTACGGGAAAATGCCTATATGGAGTATGGGGGGTATAGGACCATCCTGGGAAACCTACTTCTAGACATTTGCGGTATGGTTGTTTGGATTTGTTTTCTTAGTCTCGTCAAGACAAACATGATAGGAAGTGTCGCGGAGCGAATCGTTGAAATTTTTGAAAAAAGTTCAGGGAGACCCATATAGTCCCATACTGGGGGTATAGGACCAATGTTTGTCCCACTGAGAAACCTACTTCTATACATTTGCGGTATGGTTGTTTGGATTTGTTTTCTTAGTCTCGTCAAGACAAACACGATAGAAAGTGTCCCGGCACGAAACGGTGAAATTTTTGAAAAAAGTTCGAGGTCTGTCTATAGCCCATTTTGACCCATATAGTTCCATACTGGGGGTATAGGACCAATGTTTGCCCCACTGGGAAACCTACTTCTATACATTTGCGGTATGGTTGTTTGGATTTGTTTTCTTAGTCTCGTCAAGACAAACATGATAGGAAGTGTCCCAGCACGAAACGGTGAAA
The DNA here is from genome assembly GCA_036873755.1 of Hanleya hanleyi. NCBI lineage: Eukaryota > Metazoa > Mollusca > Polyplacophora > Lepidopleurida > Hanleyidae > Hanleya > Hanleya hanleyi. The sequence goes on from JAVTVY010021780.1 coordinate 23,095, forward strand.
TTTTTGAAAAAAGTCACCGAGGCCTGGGTAGGCCCATAGGCCTATACTGCATGGCTATGGGAGTATAGGCCCATACGGGGTGGACGTTTTGGGGTCTAGGTGAGCCCCTAATGATTCTATGATGTCGTATGAGATCTTATTTTGAAGCTGTCGTGGAGGAGCATCCGACTGGACTAATAGTTCGTCCGTTATCAATATTCTGCGCATGCGCAGTCTGGCCCGTAGTATAGAAAGCAGGCATTTTGGGGGTATGTGGGTGTGTGTTTGGGGTAGAGATGCACCGCTATGGGTCCGAATGGGTCGTGGAAGGTGTCAAAGTGAAGCTTGTGTGGGGTAGAGTCAGAATGGCGTGGTTTTAAATGCAAGTCGCGTCAATCTGCGCATGCGCAGTTGGTTGTAGTAAGTAAAGTGGACATTTTGGGGCAGTGAAGGAAGGTATTTGGTGTAGAGAGGGACCATCCTTGGTCCGAATGCGTCGTGTGAGGTGTCATTTTGTAGCTCTTGGGGTGTAGACCCCGATTTGAGGGATGTTCACGTCATCTGTGACGTCATTGGTGACGTCATCAGTACGAGTAGTAGCCAAAGTGGACATTTTGGGGCAGTGAAAGCAAGGTATTTGGTGTAGAGAGGGACCATCCTTGGTCCGAATGCGTCGTATGAGGTGTCATATTGTAGCAACGCCCGCCAACGCCAAGCTTAACGCTTCAACGCCCTGGTGAAATAGCTCAGAAGTTTTGATTTTCTAGATATTCCATGGAATTGTCACTAATTCTTCGAAATGCAGTGACGCCCGTCAACGCTTGTAGTTACGCCTTAACGCTCTAACATAACGCCTTGACGCCATGATATAGACCGGAGAGAGAACAACAACAACAACAAGGATGACACTTGAGAGAACAACAACAACAACAAGGTTTTTTTCATATAGTTTATTTTCCCCAATGTTACATCATACCCACGCTGGGGGAGCCGCGTTGGGTATGTTTACAACTCAAAAAGACTCTTGCCCAATCAGAGGCCACCATTTGCATCTGTCCTATTCGTTCCTGTCCGTTAGATTCTTGTCCAATCAGAAGTCTCCATTTCAGAAAGTTCCATCTTCGGCCATGTTCGCTCTGAACCGTTTATTCTAATCATCGTCGGACAGCCCTGGATATTCTTCGGGCAGCATGTCCTGAAACAGTTGTTTGCGCATTCTGATCGCATTTTCCAGGGCCTCGGTGGGTGATAGCCCCATAGCCTCTTCCAAGTGACGCTTGGTTTTCATGCGTTTTCATGCGTGGGGTCGGCTTTCATTTCAAGCGGTAGTAAGGTATACTGTTCATAGATCGCCATGGCTGTTTTCCTGATGCGGGGGCGCATTTGGGTGTACGTCTGTTGTAAATTATCCTCTCCGGCGTCCTCGATCGCTGCAGCGTAAGTATTGATAGCTGCTGTCACAATACGATCCCAGAAGGTAGGTTCTGCCTCACTTTCCACGGACGTATGCTGACTATCTGAGGTCAAGCTCTCCGTATCACTAGATAGACTCTCAGCAATCTCTGTTTCGGTATCAGTCGATACACTCTCAGCAGTCTCTGTATCAACATCCCCCTCAACGGACTCCTCGGAGTCTTCAATCCCATGTATATTTTTCTGGTGTCGCATCATATCGTAATGTCTGGTGAACGTGCGTTCGCACTCAGAGCAAGTATAAGTCATGTTGACGGTTGAACGTCGACTGTGCGTGTTTTTGGAAATACGCTCGCTTTTATAGACAGTAACGCCCGTCAACGCTTAGCTTAACGCTTCAACGCCCTGGTGAATTAGCTCAGAAGCTCTGATTTCCATGGAATTGACACCAATTCATCGAAATGCAGCGACGCCCGTCAACGCCCGTCGTTACGCCTTAACGCCCGTCTCAACGCCTTAACACACTTTCTTAACGCTTTAACGTCGTTTAATGATGCGTTCAAACAAATGTTGCTTTTGTGCTATTGCTCTGACAAACGCCGCTTTCCAGTTCATGCCCGAGGTTTTCAACATCGACGAACCCATCCATGTCCAGAAAACATTACCCGGGTGTACAAGAACCCGGATGTAGGCGCGGACGTAGCCGAAAGCATCCCAGTACCCGGATGTAGGCGCAGACGTGAGCGAAAATCTAGTACCCGTCCATTGGTTCTTTTATCGATCGCTCATTGGCTCTTTTTCTCGACCGCTGATTGGTCCAAATGGAACTGCCCATCCTTCGCAGGTTAATTTACAATCCCCTTTTGTGGATATGTACAGACACCACCACCAACACCACCACCACCACACACTACCACACACACACACACACACACCACCAACACCACCGCCACACACCACCAACACCACCACCAACGCCACCACCAACGCCACCAACGCCACCACCGGGCGTTGACGGGCGTCAACGCCCGGTGGTGGTGGTGGTGGTAGCCCCCGTGTGGCAGAGCTCTTGGATCGGAGCGCCAACTAAAAGACACGTCAACGCCCGGTGGTGGTGGTGGGAGCTCCCGTGTGGCAGAGCTCTTGGAGCTCAAAGCGTGTGGAGCTCAGAGCTCGGAAGTGACATTTGCATATGACCTCTGTGAGGGCACTTCCGCCTCCGTTCACGTGACCGGAATTGACCTTTGACCCCTGCGCACGCGGTGTAAAGGTTTCCACCGCGGTGGAAACCTTGCGCGCAGGGGTCAAAGGTCAGTTCCGGTCACGTGAACGGAAGCGGAAGTGCCCTCACAGAGGTCATATGCAAATGTCACTTCCGAGCTCTGAGCTCCACACGCTTTGAGCTCCAAGAGCTCCGATCCAAGAGCTCTGCCACACGGGAGCTCCCACCACCACCACCGGGCGTTGACATGTCTTTTAGTTGGCGCTCCGATCCAAGAGCTCTGCCACACGGGGGCTACCACCACCACCACCACCTGGCGTTGACGCCCGTCAACGCCCGGTGGTGGCGTTGGTGGCGTTGGTGGTGGCGTTGGTGGTGGTGTTGGTGGTGTGTGGCGGTGGTGTTGGTGGTGTGTGTGTGTGTGCGTGTGTGTGTGGTAGTGTGTGGAGGAGGTGGTGTTGGTGGTGGTTTCTGTACATATCCACAAAAGGGGATTGTAAATTAACCTGCGAAGGATGGGCAGTTCCATTTGGACCAATCAGCGGTCGAGAAAAAGAGCCAATGAGCGATCGATAAAAGAACCAATGGACGGGTACTAGATTTTCGCTCACGTCTGCGCCTACATCCGGGTACTGGGATGCTTTCGCCTACGTCCGCGCCTACATCCGGGTTCTTGTACACCCGGGTAATGTTTTCTGGACATGGATGGGTTCGTCGATGTTGAAAACCTCGGGCATGAACTGGAAAGCGGCGTATGTCAGAGCAACAGCACAAAAGCAACATTTGTTTGAACGCATCATTAAACGACGTTAAAGCGTTAAGAAAGTGTGTTAAGGCGTTGAGACGGGCGTTAAGGCGTAACGACGGGCGTTGACGGGCGTCGCTGCATTTCGATGAATTGGTGTCAATTCCATGGAAATCAGAGCTTCTGAGCTAATTCACCAGGGCGTTGAAGCGTTAAGCTAAGCGTTGACGGGCGTTACTGTCTATAAAAGCGAGCGTATTTCCAAAAACACGCACAGTCGACGTTCAACCGTCAACATGACTTATACTTGCTCTGAGTGCGAACGCACGTTCACCAGACATTACGATATGATGCGACACCAGAACAATATACATGGGATTGAAGACTCCGAGGAGTCCGTTGAGGGGGATGCTGATACAGAGACTGCTGAGAGTGTATCGACTGATACCGAAACAGAGATTGCTGAGAGTCTATCTAGTGATACGGAGAGCTTGACCTCAGATAGTCAGCATACGTCCGTGGAAAGTGAGGCAGAACCTACCTTCTGGGATCGTATTGCGACAGCAGCTATCAATACTTACGCTGCAGCGATCGAGGACGCCGGTGAGGATAATTTACAACAGACGTACACCCAAATGCGCCCCCGCATCAGGAAAACAGCCATGGCGATCTATAAACAGTATACCTTACTACCGCTTGAAATGAAAGGCGACCCCACGCACAGGTCCATCATGAAAACCAAGCGTCACTTGGAAGAGGCTATGGGGCTACCACCCACCGAGGCCCTGGAAAATGCGATCAGAATGCGCAAACAACTGTTTCAGGACATGCTGCCCGAAGAATATCCAGGGCTGTCCGACGATGATTAGAATAAACGGTTCAGAGCGAACATGGCCGAAGATGGAACTTTCTGAAATGGAGACTTCTGATTGGACAAGAATCTAACGGACAGGAACGAATAGGACAGATGCAAATGGTGGCCTCTGATTGGGCAAGAGTCTTTTTGAGTTGTAAACATACCCAACGCGGCTCCCCCAGCGTGGGTATGATGTAACATTGGGGAAAATAAACTATATGAAAAAAAACTTGTGTCATCCTTGTTGTTGTTGTTGTTCTCTCTCCGGTCTATATCATGGCGTCAAGGCGTTATGTTAGAGCGTTAAGGCGTAACTACAAGCGTTGACGGGCGTCACTGCATTTCGAAGAATTAGTGACAATTCCATGGAATATCTAGAAAATCAGAACTTCTGACCTATTTCACCAGGGCGTTGAAGCGTTAAGCTTGGCGTTGGCGGGCGTTGCTACAATATGACACCTCATACGACGCATTCGGACCAAGGATGGTCCCTCTCTACACCAAATACCTTCCTTTCACTGCCCCAAAATGTCCACTTTGGCTACTACTCGTACTGATGACGTCACCAAGGACGTCACAGATGACGTGAACATCCCTCAAATCGGGGTCTACACCCCAAGAGCTACAAAATGACACCTCACACGACGCATTCGGACCAAGGATGGTCCCTCTCTACACCAAATACCTTCCTTCACTGCCCCAAAATGTCCACTTTACTTACTACAACCAACTGCGCATGCGCAGATTGACGCGACTTGCATTTAAAACCACGCCATTCTGACTCTACCCCACACAAGCTTCACTTTGACACCTTCCACGACCCATTCGGACCCATAGCGGTGCATCTCTACCCCAAACACACACCCACATACCCCCAAAATGCCTGCTTTCTATACTACGGGCCAGACTGCGCATGCGCAGAATATTGAAAACGGACGAACTATTAGTCCAGTCGGATGCTCCTCCACGACAGCTTCAAAATAAGACCTCATACGACATCATAGAATCATTAGGGGCTCACCTAGACCCCAAAACCATGTAGTATAGGCCTATGGGCCTACCCAGACCTCGAACTTTTTTCAAAAATTTCACCGTTTCGTGCCGGGACACTTTCTATCGTGTTTGTCTTGACGAGACTAAGAAAACAAATCCAAACAACCATACCGCAAATGTATAGAAGTAGGTTTCCCAGTGGGACAAACATTGGTCCTATACCCCCCATATAGCCAGCCTATAGGCCTATAGACAGACCTCGGTGACTTTTTCCAAAAATTTCACCGTTTCGTGCCGGGACACTTCCTATCATGTTTGTCTTGACGAGACTAAGAAAACAAATCCAAACAACCATACCGCAAATGTATAGAAGTAGGTTTCCCAGTGGGACAAACATTGGTCCTATACCCCCAGTATGGGACTATATGGGTCTCCCTGAACTTTTTTCAAAAATTTCAACGATTCGCTCCGCGACACTTCCTATCATGTTTGTCTTGACGAGACTAAGAAAACAAATCCAAACAACCATACCGCAAATGTCTAGAAGTAGGTTTCGCAGGATGGTCCATACTCATACTCATCCCCCATACTCCATATAGGCATTTTCCCGTAATTTAGGATAAAGTCCGTGTTCCGTATTTTTTCAGGAAAATTTTTATATACACCCAGCCTGGAACTAGGGGGAGATAACTCTATTGATTGGCAAGCCCCGTTAAGCCCGGCGACCTATATACCCCCCATACCCCATATAGGCATTTTCCAGGATTTTTCGATAAAGTCCGTGTTCCGTTTTTTTTTTTTCAGGAAAAATTTTACATGCACCCACCCATGACTGGATGCCCCTTCACATAGGCTTCACATGGATACCTCATACAACTCCATTGGACCATTAGGGGCTCCCCTAGCTCCAAAACGTCTATTTTCATACCCTTCGGCCACCGCGCATGCGCAGAATGCCGATATCTCAATCTCACACCCAGCCCATCAGATGCCCCTTCACGAATGCTTCACTTTGATACCTCATACGACCCAATCGGACCATGCAGCGTATTTCCAGTCCAGGGACTACTTTTTCTCCGCGGAAGCTTTCTTCCGCGACCGCATCACCGCCAGACCGCATCACCGCGGAAGAATACATGCCCAGGGGCCCTTTGCCGGAGCTATAGTGACCCGGAGTTACCGCCCCCTAGATTGGAACTCTTCTGTGTTGGAGGTGAGAAAGGTCAGTCACGTGACGTCATCTCATTTGCATAAATGCGACTCAATTTGCTGTTTATATACTACTGCGGTCCCCCATTTTCAATTACGTTCCGACGCCACTGGGTTAGCCTACGAGGTATATAGGCCCAAAGCATTATTATTGTGTTTTCAAGATGACAAAGAGAATAAAATATAATACTGATATTTGACAAATGACGTTTAATTGTTGGAAATCGCTCAGAATGCATCTCAGGCCATCTAATGTCTCAGAGCTGTATAATATAACCCTAAATCTGCATACATTATGTTCAGATTTAATTCCGGGAAAAGGCTTAGAATGCCTCTCCGGCGATCTAGGACCGCGGAGCTTCCGGGGCCTAGGCGGCCCCTGGACCCTCGCCTAAAGTGCTATGATAATCGACCCCCCTTTGAAAAATCCTAGCGACGCCCATGACAGTTTCTACGTATGATCGTGCCATGCGTTCGGATGATGGGTTTTTTAACGGAGCGGCGACTTTTCACTGGAGGGGCACGTTGATGTTTGGTTTAAAGTGCTCTGATTTGCTCATTCTTTGGTTCCGTTCGCAATGATCACGATAACTGTTCTAGATGTTAATTTACATAGAAATTGCATTGGCTTTATTGGACGATTAGCTGATTATCAAATTTAGAAATCACAATTGCGTTCATATTATTTCTTTTTTGTGTTCACATATTTCTCTTCAAACGTGTCAGCACTCTCCAACCCTCTGCTGAAATGTTAATTTCTTCGAGATCACTGCATATAATTCGAATTTTGGAAAGGAAAAATACTTTTTTTACATTCAAAAGTTATCAACATAATTTTTCTTTTAAATGACAAAAACAATCTCAAAATGCAGTTGATTATATAGTGATGATATGTCGTTTTATATGCCAGAAATCGACCAGAATGCGTATCCAGCCATCTGGAAGCGGGGCTTCCGGGGCCTGGACGGCCCCTGGACCCTCGCCTAAAGTGCTATGATAGTCGAGCCCCCCCCCCCACTTTTGGGAGCTTCCGCCGCCGCTGAAAATTGATATATGTGCGAAATGATCATGTAACATGGATGGATGGATGGATGGATGTACTTGGGCACTCCATCGCACCGCGATGGGCACAGGTCGTGCGAACACGCCGTGCAACCCTTTCCCCCAACCCGCCCTACACATGATCCCTCTTAACAGTGTCACATAGACACTGTTTAATCCCCACATTCTTATTAAACAATATACCTTCTCTTAATTCCCATAACTACAGAAGTATCACATAATATTTCCATCTGTCAAGCCCCCTCATTCTCTCTTCTCGGATCAATTGTTAGTGGCAACTTTGATTAATTATCACCATGGACACTCATAATTAAATCTCCCAATAGCCACTCATTCAGTCAACATTTAATATTTCACCCTATTTCCCGAAATCATAAATCCAGTGCCATGGAAATTTCACCCAGTATTTCTCATTTTCCTCAATGCAATATCCCACTATTTTTCCTTTATACAGAGTATGCCGTGCAACGCGGTCCCCCACACCACCCTACACATGCTCCCTCATACCACTGACGCATAGCCATCGGTAATTCCCCATTATATCTTCTTTACATCTGTATCCATATCATCTAATCTTGATCAGGTCCCCAGTCTTACCTGTATTCCTCTTAATCATCTCTATATATTCACCAATTATTTCACCCATTTCTCTTCATTTTCCCCAATGAAATACCCCAATATTTCCCGTCATTTTGCCTATTTATACATGTTCATTTCAGACTAGTGCTTCAGGCCTTTTGTGGGGAAATGATGTCAGATACTATACACCACCATGAAAGAGATATTAGGGACTGATGCTGCCCATTTTTCATTTCATTTCAATCTTTATTTAACGTCGGAATGGTTATTGCAGATAACATTAGATACAAAAGCTTTTGGTCGACCAACATATGTGTGTACATATATATATATAATTAAAAGAGTATGAAAGCATGTACTGCATAACGCAGATAAAACGGACTAGACTGAAAAAAAGGACCGCAACACAACACAGGAATACCATAAGATTCCTATGAAAAAAAGAGCCCACAGCTAGAAGTGGTCAGGGAAAGGCCGGGCAAAGGCCGGGTTCATGGACTTTGTTGAATAATACTGTGTTCAGTAAGTACGAGAAAGAATTTGTATAACTGACATTAGGTTAGAGAAGGGCGTCAGAAGCGGTACGGCAGTAGTAGGTAAAACCCTTTTCGAACCCCTTTTTCCAGGGAGGTAACTCTTGGTGCCATTTTTTCCAGGTTAAAGGTATAGGGGACGCCACATCGCCTTTCACCTCTGTGGCGTCTGTGGCGCCACCAGCTCAAGGTCACTATAGTTCCGGCAACCTTTAACCATTGTATTCTTCCGCGGTGGTGATGCCGTCACTGCCGCGGACAGAAAGTAGTCCCATTTCAACCAAGTGACTTCCAATGTTAATGTATACGGGGAATGGGAATAGACGTTTTGTGACTGGGGTGGGTCCCTAGTGGACCGAATGGTTCGAGTGAGGTATCAAAGTGAAGCATTCGTGAAGGGCCATTCAGTCATGGGTGGGTGCATGTAAAATTAGGATTTTTTCCCGAAACTATAAAAAGCGAAACACGGACTTTACCCCTAAAATAGGGGAAAACCCCTATCAACTCTAGCCAAAAGGGCTAATATCGGTCCCGGGCTTATCGGGGCCTGCCTATCAAGTCAATGGGGTGGGTGCATGTAAAATTAGGATTTTTTCCCGAAACTATAAAAAGCGGAACACGGACTTTACCCCTAAAATAAGGGAAAACACCTATCAACCCTAGCCAAAACGACTAATATCGGTCCCCGGGCTTATTGGGACCTGCCTATCAAGTCCATGGGGTGGGTGTATGTAAAATTAGGATTTTTTCCCGAAACTATAAAAAGCGGAACACGGACTTTACCCCTAAAATAGGGGAAAACCCATATCAACCTTAGCCAAAAGGGCTAATATCGGTCCCCGGGTTTATCGGGGCCTGCCTATCAAGTCAATGGGGTGGGTGCATGTAAAATTAGGATTTTTTCCCGAAACTATAAAAAGCGGAACACGGACTTTACCCCTAAAATAGGGGAAAACCCCAATCAACCCTAGCCAAAAGGGCTAATATCGGTCCCCGGGCTTATCGGGGCCTGCCTATCAAGTCAATGGGGTGGGTGCATGTAAAATTAGGATTTTTTCCCGAAACTATAAAAAGCGGAACACGGACTTCACCCTACAATAGGGGTCTGTATTATACAATATAAGGGAAAATGCCTGTATGGGGTATGGGGATGGTCAATTTTTTTCGTGGGCTTTACTATGGCTTGTGGGGTCTCGTTTTTCTCGTTTCGCCAAGAAAATGACAATGGGAAGGGTCCCGGAGCGAATCGGTGAAATTTTTGGGAAAAGTCACCGAGGTCTGTATATAGGCTCATACTGGCTATATGGGGGGGGGAGGGGTGGTCAATTTTTTTGTGGGTGTTACTATGGCTTGTGGGGTCTCGTTTTTCTCGTCTCACCAAGAAAAACACGATGGGAGGGGTCCCGGAGCGAATCGGTGAAACTTTTGGAAAAAGTCACCGCGGTCTGCATATAGTCCATACTGGCTATATGGGGGTATAGGTTCAACCTGGGAAATTCACACACGTTCATTGTGATATGGGTTGTGGGGTCTCGTTTTTCTCGTTTCGTCATTTAGAACACGATGGGAGGGGCCCCGGAGCGAATCGGTGAAATTTTTGGGAAGAGTACCATATAGCCCATATAGTCCCATACTGGCTATATGGGGGTATAGGTTCAGCCTGGGAAATTCACATACGTTCATTGTGATATGGGCTGTTTGGATTTGTTTTTCACGTCTCGTCATTTAGAACACGATGGGAAGGGTCTCGGAGCGCAACGGTGAAATTTTGGGGAAAAGTCACCGAGGTCTGTATATAGTCCCATACTGGCTATATGGGGGTATAGGTTCAACCTGGGAAATTCACACACGTTCATTGTGATATGGGCTGTTTGGATTTGTTTTTCACGTCTCGTCATTTAGAACACGATGGGAAGGGTCCCGGATCGAAACGGTGAAATTTTTGGAAAAAGTTCACCGAGGCCTGGGTAGGCCTATAGGCCTATACTGCATGGCTATGGGAGTATAGACCCATACGAGGTGGACGTTTTGGGGTCTAGGTGAGCCCCTAATGATCCTATGATGTCGTATGAGGTCTTATTTTGAAGCTCTCGTGGAGGAGCATCCGACTGGACTAATGGTTCGTCCGTTTTCAATAGTCTGCGCATGCGCAGTCTGGCCGTAGTATAGAAAGCAGGCATGTGTTTGGGGTAGAGATGGACCGCTATGGGTCCGAATGGGTCGTGGAAGGTGTCAAAGTGAAGCTTGTGTGGGGCGTGTTTTTAAAATGCAAGTCGCGTGAATCTGCGCATGCACAGTTGGGTGTAGTAAGTCAAGTGACCATTTTGGGGCAGTGCGGGAAGGTATTTGGTGTCGAGATGGACCATCCTTGGTCCGATTGTGTCGTGGGAGGTGTTATCTTGTAGCTCTCGGGGTGTAGACCCCGATTTGAGGGATGTTCACGTCATCGGTGACGTCATCTGTGGGGGTAGTAGCGAAAGTGGACATTTTGGGGCAGGGAAGGAAGGTATTTGGGGTAGAGATTGACCATCCATATCTGTCACGCATTATACCATATCTTTGTTGTGTTATACCACATCTGTCCTGTATTGTACCATATATGTCCTGTATTATACCAAATCTGTGCTGTATTATACAATATTTGCCCTCTATTATATTATATCTGTGCTGTATTATACCATATCTGTGCTGTATTATGCAATATCTGTCCTGTGTTATACAATATCTGTCCTGTATTATACCAAATCTGTCCTGTTTTGTACCATATTTGTCCTGTATTATAAATATATGTTCTGTATTATACCAAATCTGTGCTGTATTATACAGTATCTGTCCTGTATTATACCAAATCTGTGCTGTATTATACAATATATGTCCTGTATTATACCAAATCTGTCCTGTATTATACAGTATATGTCCTGTATTATACCAAATCTGTGCTGTATTATACCATATCTGTCCTGTATTGTACCATATATGTCCTGTATTATACAATATATGTTCTGTGTTTTACAATCGGATAGCCGTTGTCGTGAATAACAACAAGTTCAGCAATGTCATACAGTTTATTATCCCCAATGTTACATCATAACCAGGCTGGGGGAGCCGCCCTGGGCATGTTTAGTATGTTCACAGCAAAACAAATTGAAATATCAAACACCATGTTTTATTATTTAACGAACCGTCACATTAGGTATACAAGTGTTTACTGAGCTCAAGTCAACGATCAGCATGTAGACATATAGAGTATGTACGGCATGTTATGGTATTCATCAGTGCACGGGTGACGCATTCAGCCGAGGGGGTCGGTCAGCTTGGTAACGAAAAAGGTAACATTGGTCACCCTCTCCACTGTCCACTTGGTGTTGGGGCGTTGTCGTTGGGCCCATTCCAAGGGATCCACGGTGTCCAGTTTCTCCAGCATCGTCTCTAGCGACACCCGGTTAATGATGGTAAACTGTTGGTCAAATACCTGGATGTTACTGCTCGGGTAAAAGTATCGGACTTGGACCGTCTCCTTATGCTGCAGCACATAACCAAACGCCAGATTCAATTTGAAGGCCGTAGTTTGGTCGTTGAAGATGGCTTCCACGTAGCTACGTAGACGGGTGAGGTCGGTCAGTCGGAAATTGTAGATATCTTGAATAGGGTGATGACGGTTGAAACATTGCCGTATCATGGACCAATGGCGCCGATAGACGTCACTCACTGGATGGGCGTCCTGTAAGAGATCGCTAGGAACATTTATGGGCTCGTCCAGAAAATGTTCGATGTTGTCAGGCGTATGACTCGAAACCGTAACGGTGGGGTCTTCTGAACTGTGGGTATAGGCGGGCTCTCCGTCATCGCATCACCAGTGGCGTTCGTCTCTCCGGGCTCATCTTCACTGGGTCTGACCTTCCGCGGCTCCTCTTCAGTGGAAAGTTGTCGCCCAAACCGTAGAGACGGGGCATGAATCAAACTCTGATGCCGTCTTAACTGACTGCGTCGTTTGAAGAGTTGACCACAATCCTTACATTGTTCCGTCGCGCCCTCGTGGAATGAGCGTTCGTGGCGCAGTAAAGGATCCTTCCGATTAAATGACCGTGCGCAGGTTATACAAGTATACCGTGCATCGTTGTGGGTGGAGGCCTTGTGGCGGTGCAAGTCGTGCAGACGATTAAACTGCTTCTGGCAAGTTGTGCAAGAGAACATATCGGCTGTGGATCTGGAAATGATGAATGCCGTAAAAATTCCCACTTTTATACGTTTTTCCATGACATTCGTGTCTTTTCGGCAACCTCCGTGTCTCTTCGGTCACCTCCGTGTCTTTTCGGTGACGTCCGTGACTCTACGGGCACCTCCGTGTCTCTTCGGTAACCTCCGTGACAGCTTCGGTCACCTCCGTGTCTCTTCGGTGACCTCCGTGACATCTTCGGTAACCTGCGTGTCTCTTCGGGCACCTCCGTGACATCTTCGGTCACCTCCGTGTTTCTTCGGTGACCTCCGTGACATCTTCGGTGACCTCCGTGTCTCTTCGGGTGCCCGAAGAGACACGGAGGTCACCGAAGATGTCACGGAGATCACCGAAGAGACACGGAGGTGCCCGGCCTGGCCGTTTCATCAGACACTCTGTCAACCACCAAGATGTTCACTTGTACTACGTGCTAGAAATCATTCACTCGTCTGTACGACTTGCGCCGCCATGAGGCTACCAAGCACGAAGGAACCGCCCGGTATAGCTGTACGATATGTACACTGTCGTTTCAGCGCCCGGATCATTTACAGCGCCACACACGTGCACGCCATGAAGTACCCAAGCGTCCATGCGATGAATGTGGTCGGCTTTTCAAACTGACCAGTCAGTTGCTGCAACACCAACGCACACGACACCCTGTTCCGCAGCCACGTTTGCGGGTAGAAGAGCCCGGAGGCACCAATATCGAGACAGGGAGAACTCCCACCCATCGGACGAGGGCCGATCATGATGTCGCCCTAATTCAACAGTCAAATTCCGACGACAAGACCTTGGGCCAGATTTTGTACGACGTGGAGGACAAAGTACACTTCGTGGACGAACCCATAAATGTTCCTAGCGATCTGTTACACGAAGACCATCCAATGAGTGACATCTATCGGCGCCATTGGCCCATGATCCGGCACTGTTTCTACCATCATCGCCCTATTCAAGATATCTACAATTTCCGACGGACCGACCTCGCCCGTCTACGCAGCTACGTGGAAGCCATCTTCAACGATCAAACTACGGCCTTCAAGTTGAATCTGGCGTTTGGTTATGTGCTACAGCATAAGGACACAGACCAAGCCCGATATTTTTACCCGAGCAGTAACATCCGGGTATTTGACCAACCGTTTACCATCAATAACCGGGCGTCGCTAGAGGCGATGCTGGAGAAACTGGACATCGTGGATCCCTTGGAATGGGCCCAACAACAACGCCCCAACACACAATGGGTCATGGAGAGGGTGACCAATGTTATGTTTTTCGTTACCAAGCTGACCGACCACCCCCATCGGCTGAATGCGTCACTTATGCACTGATGAATACCATAACATGCCGTACATACTCTATATGTCTGCATGCTGATCGTTGACGGTACGGAGGTGACCGAAGAGACACGGAGATGACCGAAGATGTCACGGAGGTCACCGAAGAGACACGGAGGTGACCGAAGATGTCACGGAAGTCACCGAAGAGACACGGAGATCCATCCGGGTTTACACGGGAACAGCCGGGTAGTTACGGAGGTGACCGAAGAGACACGGAGGTGACCGAAGATGTCACGGAGGTGCCCGAAGAGACACGGAGGTAACCGAAGATGTCACGGAGGTCACCGAAGAGACACGGAGGTGACCGAAGATGTCACGGAGGTTACCGAAGAGACACGGAGGTGCCCGAAGAGTCACGGACGTCACCGAAAAGACACGGAGGTGACCGAAGAGACACGGAGGTTGCCGAAAAGACACGAATGTCACGGAAAAACGTATAAAAGTGGGAATTTTTACGGCATTCATCATTTCCAGATCCACAGCCGATATGTTCTCTTGCACAACTTGCCAGAAGCAGTTTACTCGTCTGCACGACTTGCACCGCCACAAGGCCTCCACCCACAACGATGCACGGTATACTTGTATAACCTGCGCACGGTCATTTAATCGGAAGGATCCTTTACTGCGCCACGAACGCTCATTCCACGAGGGCGCGACGGAACAATGTAAGGATTGTGGTCAACTCTTCAAACGACGCAGTCAGTTAAGACGGCATCAGCGTTTGATTCATGCCCCGTCTCTACGGTTTGGGCGACAACTTTCCACTGAAGAGGAGCCGCGGAAGGTCAGACCCAGTGAAGATGAGCCCGGAGAGACGAACGCCACTGGTGATGCGATGACGGAGAGCCCGCCTATACCCACAGTTCAGAAGAGCCTGGATATCCAGCCGACCCCACCGTTACGGTTTCGAGTCATACGCCTGACAACATCGAACATTTTCTGGACGAGCCCATAAATGTTCCTAGCGATCTCTTACAGGACGCCCATCCAGTGAGTGACATCTATGTTTCAACCGTCATCGCCCTATTCAAGATATCTACAATTTCCGACTGACCGACCTCGCCCGTCTACGTAGCTACGTGGAAGCCATCTTCAACGACCAAACTACGGCCTTCAAATTGAATCTGGCGTTCGGTTATGTGCTGCAGCATAAGGAGACAGTCCAAGTCCGATACTTTTACCCGAGTAGTAACATCCAGGTATTTGATCAACCGTTTACCATCATTAACCGGGTGTCGCTAGAGACGATGCTGGAGAAACTGGACACCGTGGATCCCTTGGAATGGGCCAACTCCAAGTGGACAGTGGAGAGGGTGACCAATGTTACCTTTTTCGTTACCAAGCTGACCGACCCCCTCGGCTGAATGCGTCACCCGTGCACTGATGAATACCATAACATGCCGTACATACTCTATATGTCTGCATGCTGATCGTTGACTTGAGCTCAGTAAACACTTGTATACCTAATGTGACGGTTTGTTAAATAATAAAACATGGTGTTTGATATTTCAATTTGTTTTGCTGTTAACATACTAAACATGCACAGGGCGGCTCCCTCAGCCTGGGTATGATGTAACATTGGGGATGATAAACTGTATGAACATTGCTGAACTTGTTGTTATTCACGACAACGGCTATCCGATTGTAAAATACAGAACATATGTTGTATAATACAGGACATATATGGTACAATACAGGACAGATATGGTATAATACAGCACAGATTTGGTATAATACAGGACATATACTGTATAATACAGGACAGATTTGGTATAATACAGAACATATATTGTATAATACTGCACAGATTTGGTATAATACAGGACAGATACTGTATAATACAGCACAGATTTGGTATAATACAGAACATATATTGTATAACACAGGAGGACAGATATTGCATAATACAGCACAGATATGGTATAATACAGCACAGATATGGTATAATAGAGGGCAAATATTGTATAATACAGCACAGATTTGGTATAATACAGGACATATATGGTACAATACAGGACAGATGTGGTATAACACAACAAAGATATGGTATAATGCGTGACAGATATGGATGGTCCTTCCCTGCCCCAAAATGTCCACTTTCGCTACTACTCCCACTGATGACGTCACCGATGACGTCACAGATGACGTGAACATCCCTCAACTCGGGGTCTACACCCCGAGAGCTACAAGATAACACCTCCCACGACACAATCGGACCAAGGATGGTCCATCTCGACACCAAATACCTTCCCGCACTGCCCCAAAATGGCCACTTGACTTACTACACCCAACTGCGCATGCGCAGATTCACGCGACTTGCATTTTAAAAACACGCCATTCTGACTCTACCCCACACAAGCTTCACTTTGACACCTTCCACGACCCATTCGGACCCATAGCGGTCCATCTCTACCCCAAACACACACCCAGATACCCCCCAACATGCCTGCTTTCTATACTACGGCCAGACTGCGCATGCGCAGACTATTGAAAACGGACGAACCATTAGTCCAGTCGGATGCTCCTCCACGAGAGCTTCAAAATAAGACCTCATACGACATCATAGGATCATTAGGGGCTCACCTAGACCCCAAAACGTCCACCTCGTATGGGTCTATACTCCCATAGCCATGCAGTATAGGCCTATAGGCCTACCCAGGCCTCGGTGAACTTTTTCCAAAAATTTCACCGTTTCGATCCGGGACCCTTCCCATCGTGTTCTAAATGACGAGACGTGAAAAACAAATCCAAACAGCCCATATCACAATGAACGTATGTGAATTTCCCAGGTTGAACCTATACCCCCATATAGCCAGTATGGGACTATATACAGACCTCGGTGACTTTTTCCCAAAATTTCACCGTTTCGCTCCGAGACCCTTCCCATCGTGTTCTAAATGACGAGACGTGAAAAACAAATCCAAACAGCCCATATCACAATGAACGTGTGTGAATTTCCCAGGTTGAACCTATACCCCCATATAGCCAGTATGGGACTATATACAGACCTCGGTGACTTTTTCCAAAAATTTCACCGTTGCGCTCCGAGACCCTTCCCATCGTGTTCTAAATGACGAGACGTGAAAAACAAATCCAAACAGCCCATATCACAATGAACGTATGTGAATTTCCCAGGTTGAACCTATACCCCCATATAGCCAGTATGGGACTATATGGGCTATATGGTACTCTTCCCAAAAATTTCACCGATTCGCTCCGGGGCCCCTCCCATCGTGTTCTTAATGACGAAACGAGAAAAACGAGACCCCACAACCCATATCACAATGAACGTGTGTGAATTTCCCAGGTTGAACCTATACCCCCATATAGCCAGTATGGACTATAGATTCAAGATTCAAGATTCAAGATTCAAATTTTATTGTACAGACACCAGCAATGCAGCAGAGTACAAAACATGAAATAAAGATGACCACATTTAACAGTTGAACAGAAATATAACAATATGATCATAATACTCATAATATGACTAGAAGTATATATACATATAGTAAAATACGTACGCAAAACACTGGACCTTAAGTTTTGCTTTGTTCATTAAACCACATATAGATGGTAGAGCAGATTTGCCCAGTCAGTCTTGTGTCCTGGCAAGACATTATAAAAACAAACTTTTCATTATGTGTCCAGTTCACGAATGCTGGATAAACTGATGTAATTGCCTCAAATAATATGACTCTACTTGACGTAAATTTATTACAAAACATCACGAAGTGGATTTCATCCTCAACAGTGAAACATGTACTACATAGCCGTTGTTCGACCGGAGTTTTTGGTCTTGTATGTCTACCGACTTCTATTGCTAACTTGTGGTTGCTCAATCTGAATTTTGAAAAACATTTTCTCACTTCTAAAGACCTACACAATGATAAATATGGTTCGTATGAGATGTTAAATTTAAAGAGACGATACGACCGCATCTTGTTATTAACGCCTGGCTGCAGTTGATCTTGGACTGATAGTGTGAATAGTTTATTAATATAATTCTCTAATGAGGACTGAAGAAAACTGCAATGTACGCTTTCCACGTCGCAAATATTTAATTTAACTTGGAAAAACTGTTTAAGTTTAAATAGCCAACCAACTTTCTTGTTAGACAATGCAATTTGTTCCTGTAATGCGTGGTGAGTAAGTCTATCACCCTCTTGTTGTATATATTTGAGGTACTTAACGGACCTCATAGCAATATCATATATAAGGGGCTTGATACCCAATTCGGCTCGAACGCCCCAGTTGTGTGTACCCTTATTTACTTGTAATAGCCGTTTATGATATTTGTTTTGGACCTTTTCAAAAGGGGTAGTGTCAAAATTTTTGTAATGAAGAGCATCCACCCCCCAGATCTCCGATGCATACAGAAGAACACGTTTCACAAGAGACTGATAAAGTAGGCATGCGGTTCTAACCGGCACATTTTTATCATTTAGATTATTAATAAGAGCGTATGATGCTCTAGAACCCTTTTGACTCAAATGTAAAATATTCTGTCTGAAATGTCCTGTTCGAGAAAATACCACGCCCAAATATGTATATTCGTTAGCTATGTCCAAGATAGAGTTTCCAAAAGTCCACTGGATGTTGTAGGGGCTATTGAAAGGACCCTTCTTAAATATAACGACTTTGGTTTTGGAAAGGTTTACCTCCAAACCGTTATCTTCACAATATTTATATAGTTGATTAAGCGACACTTGTAAGCCAGTTTGAGATTCGGACAACAATAGCAGATCGTCTGCAAAGAGCAGGTGCGAGAGCATATAGTTATTTAGATTAACTGGTACAGATCTCTCGTCGAAACGTTTTGTTATGTCGTCAATAAATATACTGAATAGTGTTGGAGAAAGACTGCAACCTTGTCTCACTCCAACCTCTATTCTAAATGGCGTAGACACTTGATTATTTACCTTAAGACGGTACGACATATCACAATATAGTGTTGTTATTAGGTCCAAGACTTTGCCTGTAATACCCTTTTCTCTAAGTTTTGTAAACAATATATTTCTGTCCAGGCCTCGGTGAATTTTTCCAAAAATTTCACCGATTCGCTCCGGGACCCCTCCCATCGTGTTTTTCTTGGTGAGACGAGAAAAACGAGACCCCACAAGCCATAGTAACACCCACAAAAAATTTGACCACCCCTCCCCCCCCATTTAGCCAGTATGAGCCTATATACAGACCTCGGTGACTTTTCCCAAAAATGTCACCGATTCGCTCCGGGACCCTTCCCATTGTCATTTTCTTGGCGAAACGAGAAAAACGAGACCCCACAAGCCATAGTAAAGCCCACGAAAAAATTGACCATCCCCATACCCCATACAGGCATTTTCCCTTATATTGTATAATACAGACCCCTATTGTAGGGGTAAAGTCCGTGTTCCGCTTTTTATAGTTTCGGGGAAAAAATCCTAATTTTACATGCACCCACCCCATTGACTTGATAGGCAGGCCCCGATAAGCCCGGGGACCGATATTAGCCCTTTTGGCTAGGGTTGATAGGGGTTTTCCCCTATTTTAGGGGTAAAGTCCGTGTTCCGCTTTTTATAGTTTCGGGGAAAAATCCTAATTTTACATGCACCCACCCCATTGACTTGATAGGCAGGCCCCGATAAGCCCGGGACCGATATTAGCCCTTTTGGCTAGAGTTGATAGGGGTTTTCCCCTATTTTAGGGGTAAAGTCCGTGTTCCGCTTTTTATAGTTTCGGGAAAAAATTCTAAGTTTACATGCACCCACCCCATTGACTTGATAGGCAGGCCCCGATAAGCCCGGGGACCGATATTAGCCCTTTTGGCTAGAGTTGATAGGGGGTTTCCCCTAGTTTAGGGGTAAAGTCCGTATTCCGCTTTTTATAGTTTCGGGGGAAAATCCTAATTTTACATACACCCACCCCATTGACTTGATAGGCAGGTCCCAATAAGCCCGGGGACCGATATTAGTCCTTTTGGCTAGGGTTGATAGGTGTTTTCCCCTATTTTAGGGGTAAAGTCCGTGTTCCGCTTTTTATAGTTTCGGGAAAAAATCCTAATTTTACATGCACCCACCCCATTGACTTGATAGGCAGGCCCCGATAAGCCCGGGACCGATATTAGCCCTTTTGGCTAGAGTTGGTAGGGGTTTCCCCCTATTTTAGGGGTAAAGTCCGTGTTTCGCTTTTTATAGTTTCGGGAAAAAATCCTAATTTTACACCTCACTCGACCCATTCGGTCCACTAGGGACCCACCCCAGTCACAAAACGTCTATTCCCATACTGTTTTTAGGCATTCCCCGTATACATTAACATTGGAAGTCACTTGGTTGAAATGGGACTACTTTCTGTCCGCGGAAGTGACGGCATCACCACCAGACCGCGGAAGAATACAATGGTTAAAGATTGCCGGAACTATAGTGACCTTGAGCTGGTGGCGCCCCCTGGCGCCACAGACGCCACAGAGGTGAAAGGCGATGTGGCGTCCCCTATACCTTTAACCTGGAAAAAAGGGCATCAAGAGTTACCTCCCTGGAAAAGGGGGCTCGAAAAGGGTTTTACCTACTACTTACGGCCATGGCCGTAGGCCCACCTCTTTTGCGAGCAAAAAAAAAAACGAAAGAAAAAAACGAAGAAAGAAAGAAGAAAACACCAAATAAAAAACAAACTAGAAATGCAAGCAGTTTTGATAGCTTCCAAGTTGAATAAGACTTTGATCGGTCAAGAGCGCCATTCACCGGCTAGCCCTCTCAGGACAATTTCGATGGTGCATGGAAAGTAACATGTACGGGCCTACGTTCATATGCATGATGCCGGTTGGTGTTCACGTTATTTTATCAATGAAACAAGAAATTAATTTTCTTCATACGAATTCCGTTGTTCGCCGATCCAATATGTCATAGGCCTACTGTAACACGCTATATGTTGTTTCTGTAGGGCTCACCTTGCACCCCAACTACAGACGGAAACTATGTTTTTTATGTACTTTAGGACATGTCAAATAAGAAACAACTTGTTAACAGTCGATAAACTGGGACTCACTACCCCTTCAATCACTTTGAAATTACCCCCTGTGTTGAAAAGTACAATTTTTGTGACAATAGGTGGTAGGTTACAAGAATAGTCTTATCTTCCATAAATATTATCCAATCTTTATAATGTTGGTCACATATTATTCAGCATTGGTCGCTGCATCAAATATTTACAAGATACTATTACTATTTGTTGGGTATGACGTCACACAGGGACCATACATACAACAGTAGGAGTAGTAGCGAAAGCGGGCATTTTGGGGGTGCGTGGCGGATTGTTTGAGCGATTGAGGGACCATTCTTGGTCCGATGGCGCCCTGTGATGTGTCAAAGTGAAGCCCTCGGTGTGTAGACCACGACTTGAGGGATGTCCACATCATCTGTGACGTCATTAGTGACGTCACCAGTACGAGTAGTAGCCAAAGTGGGCATTTTGGGGGGTGTGAGGGAAGGTGTTTGTGGTAGAGATGGACCATCCGTGGTCTAAATGGACCGTGTGGGTTGTCATCTTGTAACTCTCTGTATGTAGACGACGAATGGTATGGTTTTTGTTGAAAGTCGCATCGTGCTACTCATGCGCAGTTGGGCAGTAGTAAGGAAAGTTGTCATTTTGGGCGTGAGCAATGACATGTTTGGGCAATCAAGGGACCCATGTTTGGTCCAAATGGACCGGTTCGGGTATCCTAGTGAAGCTTTCGTGGGGTTAAGTTAGACTGGCGTGGTTTTATTGGAAGTCGCACCAACCTGCGCATGCGCAGTTGGGGTGTAGTAAGTAAAGTGGTCATTCTTGAGGTGCGCAGGGGTATATTTGAGAGACTGAGGTTCTATATCTCATCAAAAGCTGGAATGTAGGGTGTCATCTTGAAGCTCTCGTGGTGTAGACCACGACTTGATGAGTTTCCATGTCATCTGTGACGTCATTGGTGACGTCATCAGTACAAGTGGTAGCGAAAGCGGCCATTTTAGGGGTCCGTTGGAGAGACGAAGGGACCATTCTTGGTCCGAATGGGACGTGTGGGTATTATATTGAAGCTTACTTAGGACAGTGTCCGACTGGTCTGGCGTGTCATGGAAGTAAGGGATATGGCGTGCATGTGCAGACAGGAAATAGTGAAAAAGGGGCACTTGAATGGAATTTTAGACTCGAGGTGGACCATTCGTAGTCCGAATGGTTCGTGTGGGGTTTCGTAGTGAAGGGCTCGTGGGGTAGCGTCGGATTGGACTGGTGTAATCGCACGCATCCTGCTGTACCTTATGTCCTACGGGCTATAGGGTACAGGGTGCGCCACAGGTACGTGCGCATGCCTGTGATGACGCCACTTTCTAGATCCAAGACCTCCAAGCTCCGACTCCAAGAGCTCCTATCTCCAAGAGCTTCGAGATCCAAGAGCTCCGACTTCAAGAACTACGAGCTCCAAGTTCTCAAACGATCCATCCCACAGCTCCGAGCTCGGTAGTTTCTCAAGTGCCGGCTTCTGATTAGATAAGAGCTCTATACTACTGCCAGACTGCGCATGATACTAGGCTACACACCAGTCCAATCCGACGCTAGCCCACGAGCCCTTCACTACGAAACCCCACGCATGCTATCCATACCCCCTCCTTCTATGACACACCGGACCAGTCAGACGCTGTTCCACGAAAGCTTCGATATACCCCACACGTCCCATTCGGGCCAAGAATGGTCCCTCAGTCTCTCAAACACACCACTACGCACCCCTAAAATGGCTGCTTTCGTTACCACTCGTACTGATGACTTCACCAATGACGTCACAGATGACATGGAAATCCCTCAAGTCGTGGTCTACACCATGAGAGCTTCAACATGACACCCTACACTCTATCTTTGGATGAGATATAGAACCTCAATCTCTCAAATATACCCCCTGCGCACCTCCAGAATGACCACTTTACTTACTACACCTCAACTCCGCATGCGCAGATTGGCCTGACTTCCAATAAAAAACACGCCTGACTATCCCACGAAAGCTTCACTAGGATACCCCAACCTGCTCATTTGGACCAAACATGGGCCCCTTAATTGTCCAAACGTGTCATTGCCCAGGCCCAAAATGACATCTTTTGTTACTACTGCTCAACTGCGCAGGAGTAGCACGATGCGACTTCCAACAAAAACCATACCATTCGTCGTCTACATGCAGAGAGTTACAAGATGACACCCCACACGGTCCATTTAGACTACGGATGGTCCATCTTGACCCCAAAAACCTCACTTCACACCCCCAAAATGCCCACTTTGGCTACTACTCCTACTGATGACGTCACCAATGACACGTTGTTTCTTATTTGACATGTCCTAAAGTCTAAAGTACATAAAAAACATAGTTTCTCTCTGTAGTGGGGGTGCAAGGTGAGCCCTAGTAGCTCACGGACTATACCTTTACACGTCCGTACCCGACGTTGTATTTCAAACAATATACGGCCTAACGAGCTATGGTTAAAACAGGAGGTCAATAGCGCCTATAATACCTAGCCACATATGTCGTAAAGAAGAAAGCGTCATCAGCCAGTGGGCGGGGCCTAACGCACGTGGTCAAGCTCCATCTCTGTTACCCCACTGGCTGATGTAGGACGCTTTCTTCTTTACGACATATCGTAAAGTGTTCGTGTTATTAGCGGTGCATGCGCACTGCAGTGTTTCTTGGACTTAGACTGCCATTTTCAAAATTTCAACGTGATAGGAAGGTAATGACATGATTTGGTGCTATTTACGTGCACTTGCGCTACAGGAATGAGCCAGATACTTTGTGTCGGGGGAGAGAAGTATATTTGACATGTTTACAACCCGTTAAATGCCACAGTCAATTGTACATTTTGTCATGTCTGGCCACGAAGAAAAAGACGATACTGATGTCTGTGCTAGTAAGGATGTGCAACTCAGTCGTGGCTACATACACTGAGTTGCATATATGTGGCTACTATAATACCGTACTCTTTTCATGTTGTTGTTTTTTTGTTTTTTTGTTTTTTTTATATTTTATGCAACCAAGTTGGTTTATTACTATATTCTTTATTATTATGTTGTGTTACATACAAATATATGTTACTAGTTTTATATTATATATTTATCATATTTCATTTAACCATATTTACTAATGCTGTACATACGTTTGAAGGGCCACAATGTAAACTAGCTCCCCTGGCACTAATTGTGTACAACCCTTGCAAAATAAAGGATTTATTATTATTATTATTATTATTATCACCTGAACACACTTTTTACACTGTTCTGATGTATACTGGGGTATCCCATTGATGGAACAAAACACAGCTCAGATACTCTCTGTGAGTGCCATTTGGCACTAGATATCCTAGATATAGCCCCTGGTACGCTTCATCTTCACGACGTCGCGGTTTCTATTTGTGAGCCAAAGGCGAACCCTTGACCAACTTGCATAGCAAACCGCGTTCCGCCCACACTCCAGTTACGTGACCTAGAAAAACTGCGCTGATGGTATATAATACGTTTGGGTTTTACTTTCGCTGCTAAACTATTCGCTGATACCGAATGTAAAATATTTAATCCAAGCACGCATAACAATAAAATATTAATGGATAGACCAGTGAAATTTTATAGAAATCCGTGCGTTTCAACCCAGTTCAAGTCCTTCACTTCAGTGGGAAGGTGAAGTCGGATACACTGACATCGCGGGCCGCCTTTAAAGCTTCGGTGTTTTCTACCTTTGCCTGGCTTGTTGGATGTTTGATGGTAGATGAATGGGTTTATTTTCTCTTCAAATAGATTTTGTTTTAAACTATGTTTCCTTTATATTTATTAATGTTCATGGTTGTTGAAAAGGTGCAAGTTCATCTGCCACTGGATATCGCACAAGCTATGGTGTTTTCGAATCTGTTGTCACGGTCGCCATGGTCGCGGTGCTTAAGTGATCTGATTGGTCAATATGCGCAGGATGCCGCTGTGTGTCGTTGATCCCGATACACTGCCCAAGCGGACCAGGGGTTATATCTATCATACAGATAGAGATACCCCTGGTTTTAGCGAGGATGGGTACGCTTGGGCAATGTATCACGATCAACGACACACAGCGGCATCCTGCACATATTGACCAATCAGATCACTTAAGCACCGCGACCATGGCGACCGTGACAACAGATTCGAAAACACCATAGCTTGTGCGATACCCAGTGGCAGAAGAACATGCACCTTTTCAACAACCATGAACATTCATGAATATAAGGAAACATAGTTTAAAACAAAATCTATTTGAAGAGAAAATAAACCCATTCATCTACCATCAAACATCCAACAAGCCAGGCAAATGTAGAAAACACCGAAGCTTTAAAGGCGGTCCGCGATGTCAGTGTATCCGACCTCATCTTCCCACTGAGCACCCTGCATGCCGGAGGGTAAACATCCGCCGGAGGAAAATTACAAATTTGAGAAGCTAAGTAAGATCAGATTTTTCATTTTTTTGGTAGTTTTTGGTAGTTTTCACGTATTTACTACTCGAAAAAGGGACGTGTTAGCAATTCGTGTGAAATTTCCAACTCATCCTTGTTTTATTTTTTAATTACAATTCATTTTATCTGACATTAAGAGCTGTATTGCAACATAACAGTGATTAGATGCTTAAAAAATCATCTATTTGTGTATCATCCGCCAAATTAGTTATAGATATATGAAGAATAGTTCCTTAACAGCAGGCTGATAGCTTGTAGTTTCAAATAGTTCAATCTACTTCGGTCAATGTTAGTTTTTCTAGCTCATGCATGTTCGTATATGGTACAAATACCGCCGGAGGAGCATGTCTCGAAGATATGATTACCGCCGGAGGATCTAATCTCTAATTGCGTTTGTCTATGTACACGATCAGGTCACTTTACTATATGTTAACCATGCAGACATAGCCATGATCATCACTAATTTTATCCTCGACATTTACGCCCCATCGTGCCAACTCGTGTATTGGCCTAGGTGTTCTCGTCAGCATTGTAATTTTCGGTCTCTATGGCGAATCATTCTCCCCTGTGTCAGAGTTTGTAACCCCCAATATTTCTGACAGTATGAGGTATACAATCTGACGCCGTGAGAATGTTGCGAATGTGTATTCGTCAGATACAGTCTAGGTATCGGATAACCCTCAAACACTTTTGAGAGCATTTATTTCGAGCACCATTAAGCGTTTCTAACAAGAAGTATCGTAATAGATAACAAGTTTGAGTTTATTGAGTTGTTTAAACTACATGATTTATGTAAAAATTAGGTAATAAAGATAGGTGGCAACTCACTAGGTTAGCGTTACACTACGATGAAGATCAGAGCAGTGATGCGAACAATGTGACGAGACAATAATAACATAATGACTGAAAATAAATCTAAAATGGTAAATATCGTAGCTAGTACTCACCACGGCATGTGCAAGAAACTCAGACGCGGGCGTGGTGTGCACACGCATCCCGGCTCACGCTCTCCAGCCGGTCCAAATTTAGCATGGTTCGAGATGGGAGGTCCGATTATAAACTGCTATATCTGAATAAATATAGGTTCCCCCAAACGTATTTACCCCTACAAAGTTTCTACAATATATCACCTTCCCTGTGGTACAAATTAATGTAATTTATGATTTTGGGAAATTACGTCAAAATTCGATTTGAACGAAGTAGTAGCGTGAAACCCTTCTCGGAAGCACTTTCTGATTGGGGGGCTACTATCCCAGCACTTTAGGCAAGGGTCCAGGGGCCGGCTCAGTCTAATTAAAATCAGACCCAATCTAATCACTGTCGTTGGTAGGGTCTGAGCAAAGATCATGTCGAGTTGTCTCCAGTGGCCTGTCACTAAAAATAGCGCATCGCTTCCGTCAACCAGTGAAGGCAGGCCTGCAATTGCCTGAGGTCACTGGAGACCGACCCCTATAGGATTTGGTTAGACCCTACCAACGACAGTGATTAGATTGGGTCTGATTTTAGTTAGACTGGGGGGCCGGCTAGGCCCCGGAAGCTCTGGGCTTCTAAACGGCCGGAGACGCATTCAGGCCAATTTCCGATGGATAAAATCGCAAATCATCTGTCAGTTATCGCTCGTATTTTGTTAGTTTTTGTGCTTTTCTGTGAGGGTTCCTGGAATTGTTTTTGAAAATCTAAACGTGAAATGGCGCGTCCTGGCATTTTGACGGCTATTTCCCACTTTCGAGAACTGTATTTATTAGACTGATGTACAACAAAAAGTACAATGGTTTTTTAAATGAAATTAATCACTTTTGTATGGTAAATAGTAATGTAATTAGTAAATAGTGTCCTGTTGCATTTTGATGGAATATTTGGACTTTTGTAGAGTGAACTAACGGAACTAACTTTCTTCTCTCTAGTAGGTCGGGGATACTCTTAAATCTTGATTTAAAATTGTGCTTTCTAGACGGAACAGCCTATTTTCGACTTGTTTTGGATTAAGGTAAAAGGTTGATCAATCCGGAACTAAGTCCCGACTGTTATGTTTTTGATTGCATGGCCTGTCCATCTCTTAAAACTTCAAGACATCCAACACTTCCGGTTGAGCCTTCATGTTTTATTTTTGAAAACTTCATAAGGCTTATACAGACGGACAACCTAGAAAATTGTCGAATTTACAAATGCAAAACGCTGCGTTCTGATGCATTCTGGTAATAGTAGGCCTTTTACCGCATCACATTTGTCATTCTCTCTGGAAAACTATCAGAAATTTAGCTCCGCCGTGCCTGTTAGGTACTCCGTCGGTAACTGTATCATATTATTATTGATTCCGGCGGTAGTCAGATCTCACTCCGCCGTATGTTGTATCAGCACTTCCACACAGGTCATATTCATGCGTCTTAAAAGCATCGAAATTCTTCCTTTTCACATATAAATATCATCTTGCCATTAAAAGGCAACCTCGTTTTACATAACGGTCGTAGGTATATTCTTGATTAATTAGATAAAATGCATATTTTATGTAGTTTTTCCAAGAAAGGTTTCTAGATTCGGCTTCTAATGGATGTAATTGTCTATTTAGAATTATCCCGTTCTCAAAAACACAGCTAGTTAAATAAACGTACCATCTAACGACTGAGACAATGTGATATTGTTGATAGGGTATGGTTCTGACATATCAACATAAAAACCAACAAGTTGTCCTACCATTTTTCACGCCCTTCCCTCCGGCGGAAGTTCACCCTCCGACGGAAGTTGGAGCAGCCGTTTGGTATGCAGGGGCCTATCCATTAATATTTTATTGTTATGCGTGCTTAGATTAAATATTTTACATTCAGTATCAGCGAATAGTTGAGCAGCGAAAGTAAAACTCAAACGTATTTCACCATCAGCGCAGTTTTTCTATGTCACGTAACTGGAGTGTGGGCGGAACGCGGTTTACTATGCAAGTTGGTCAAGGGTTCGCCCTTGGCTCACAAATAGAAACCTTGACGTTCTCTCAGACTCTCCCCCTGCTTGCTCGCTTTGCTTCTCTGCGAATTGGTCCTTCGCTCTCTCGCAGGCTAAGCCGATTGTTGGAAATGGGGTGTGGGACGAGGGGTACCCCCATAATTCTGCCGCAAGTACTTCGTTCTCCAAGTAGTTCCAAGTTACTGTAATGAAGGACGGGTAGAGGGGTTTTCTCACTTTTTTTGCGTCCCTTGTCCATGAGATGATTTACTGTTAGCAGTAATGGCCCGTTATAAAAACTACGAGCGCCAGCTTTATTATTGCAGGAGTAGCCTACTCTGAAAAAACAGTTGTGTACAGAATTGCACATCTACAAAAAATGTGTATCAGGATTACACCATTTGTGTACTTTTTCTACACAAATTGTACACAGTGATTGTAGATGTTGAATTTTGTTACAGCGATGTGTACCTAGGGTACACAGTTTGTGTACTTTTGGTACACAACTGTTTTTAGAGAGTATAGCTGGCAAAATTATGAGTGTAGATGGCGTTACTTCTGCAATGAATTTATCAACACCCCACTGCCCATAAGAATTATATCGGTTACGTCTGCACAATGTGTCTAGGTTACGGTACGATTTTTTTTGTGTAATTCAACATCGCAGAAAACCAACATCGATGACGTTTTCATGATAAATGAGTAAGGAAAGAACTAAAAATACACCTCAATGCAGAGTGATTTTATTCGCCAGAAATCGCTCAAAACGCTTCTCCGGCGATCTTGCTCCCAGGAGCTTCTGGGGCCTAGGCGGCCCCTGGAACATTGCCTAAAGTGCTATGATAGTGGCTGTACCACTTTGAATTTGCTTGTGACGCCCATGAGTGGACTACAAATCCAGACTACATCTCTAGTGAACACAACACAATCCGGTAGAAATTTCGCTAGATCCTTTAAAAATTTGGCACATATTATCGTCACCATATGAAGATCTACACGTGACCCTTTTGACCTGATCCAACTTGTTTCCCCTGATTTATGCCCCTTGCCTGTTGAAACCACCACTTTCATCTGGTATTCGTTTTAGTGAATGACACTTATCACGGTCATGTATGGTTTTGAAACACCACAAACAGGTTCACCATAAGGATCAAGCTTACGTCCTGAAATCATTGATTATCATAATATGCTGTATGATTTCCCGAAACATGTAAATCAGTTGATCCCATACTTATCACTGACACATCACTGATCAGCTGATCTGATGATTATCTCCTAATCTTTCCTTTATTGCGCATAATCTCATAGGCGATTCTCCTCCTCTCTCCTTTTCGGGGATAGCCCTGTTATTGTCTACTGAGTATGTTTAAGGCCATATCTTAGGCTCAATTGAGGTCTTGTTTCTAATTAAACTCATTTTGTAATTAAGGAGAATTTAAGCATTACACGCACTGTCAACTCTGGTTGGGACGGGATGCAAGTAGTATATAGAAAACACGGATAGGGTCGCATTTTGCCGGGGGAGGTAACTCTTGAATCCGACAGAGGGCGTCACCAGCTCAAGAGACCAACAACTACCTCCAACACAGAAGAGTTTCAATGTGGAGGTAACTCTTGATGCACTTTTGCGGTTTTTGGCAAATTCCGGGTTATCTTCCCTGATTCGAACATTTGCATATTAAATCTTACGGGGAAATGCCTGTATGGGGTATGGGGGTGGTCATTTTTTTTATGTTACTATGGGTTTTTTGGTCTTGTTTTCTTCGTCTCGCCACGTAGAACACGATGGGAAGTGTACCGGAGCTAAGCGGTGAAATTGTTCGAAAAGTACCGGGTAGGTCTGTATATAGGCCCGTATAGCCCCATACTGTATCGTCGGGTTTCATCATTCTGTGCATGCGCAGTCTGGCCGTAGTATAGAAAGCATGCATCTTTGGGGTGCGTGGGGGTGTGTTTGGGGTACTAAACCATTATGGGTCCGAATGTGTCGTGGGAGGTGTTATTTTGTAGCCCTCGGGGTGTAGACCACGACTTGAGGGATGTCCACGTCACCTGTGACGTCATCGGTGACGTCATCAGTGAGAGTAGTAGCGAAAGCGAGAGGTTCGGAGGTGCAATGGTGTGCGTTTGGAGTAGATAACGGCCTATTTTTCCATCCAGCTGCCTGGTAGAGTTTGTGAGTGTGAGTATGCGCGCGTGTGTGTGTGTGAGTGAGTGAGTAAGTGAGGCGTGCCCAACGCCCGTCTTAACGCATGGACGCACTAACGACGGTGAGTGAGTGAGTGAGTGAGGTAGTGAGTGACGGAGTGAGTGAGTGAGTGAGTGGTCATATAAGGTCGTTTCTACACCATTAGCCTCAGTCTGTATCCACCCTCTGACCGGGTACCATGTCGAGTACATGTCCGTTCTGTCAGAAGGCACTCTCTCGTCGCGAAAATATGCTCAGACATATGCATCTAACGCAGCTTCGTCCCAGGAATTTCTTACGACATAGACGAACCGTATTACTTCGATTCCGAGCAGACCAACGTGATCTGATGAGTGCGGCCAAGGACAATTCGAAAATCGCCGACCTATTCACCAAAGGGTCCCATCATCGCAATTTGTCCGTCATCTATTTGATTCAGGATCTCTTTCCTCAAGGGAAGGCGTCCAGAGATATTGCCTTGAACTGCCAATACTTTGTCTTGTTCTCCAACCCCATCGACAGAGCACAAATCCGTGTGTTTGGTAGTCGAATTTATCCTCAGAACATCGACCATTTCATGCAGGCGTTTCAAGGAGCGACAAGTCGTCCGTACGGCTACTTGTCGTAGATTTAAAAGCCCGTACCCCCGAAGATCGCCGGCTGACGACCCAACTGTTACCCGGCGAGGCATCACCGCAACGTCATATACCTCTACACCATCCACCGAGTCCACATCTGGCACAGCAGCAACAGCAACCCGCCCCCGTACAGCGGGTCCCCTTCATACCTTCAGTGCCGGAATACCACCCAACCCTGAAGGACCAGCCCAAATCCGTAAAAGGGAATGGACATAATGTGAGCTCGAGGCTATGGAAGGATTTGTTCAAAGAAAGTATGGACGCCGAGCTGGGCGAGATGTTGGAGGCCACAGGAAACAAGTTTCACCGCAAAGGGTATTCGAAAGAGGAAGCCACAATGTTACCCCATAATACATTGGCACCCAGACTACGACGGGCTTTACGTCAGCAGTATGTCCACCTCCTGACCCATATAAAATTGTTGGGCAAGGAACCGGTCCATATGGAAATTGAAAGAACAGCGTCGATGTTGAAAACCTCGGGTATGAACTGGGAAGCGGCGTATGTCAGAGCAATACAACAAAAGAAACATTTGTTCGAACGCATCATTAAAATCAAAAGCGTCCCACTATAAATAGACCACACGGCACCATTCTACTCATTTCACCATGAGCACTACAGAGTCCAACTTGTTTGAACCCGACAACGAGGATATTCCAACCGAAGCGTTACGTCAAGCCAATGTCGATACTATTGTTGATACAGCGCAAGGTGAATCCACCGTTCAGCACCAGCGCATGCCTTCTCATCTTACCACGTTCATAGATGACATCCAATGGGTGACACGGGTATGTCTTCTGCTGCACAAGAAACAGATAATACCCAATGAGGATACCAACACAACTACCCGTGCCCAGAATCTGCTGACCCTGCATGAGGCATTTCAAACCTTTATGGAGACCCAGCTGGAGACGGGAAATTATCTTCTTCAGCTTCCAACATAATGATGTCCGTCCAGTGATGATGGACATTGCATAACGCGTTGAGACAGGTATTGAGACGGGCGTTGAGACGGACGTTCTGGCGTTGAGACGGGCGTTAAGGCGTTGAGATGGGCGTTAAGGCGTAACGACGGGCTTTGCATTTCGATGTATTGGTGTCTAGAAAAATAAGAGCTTCTGAGCTAATTCACCAGGGCGTTGAAGCGTTAAGCTAAGCGTTGACGGGCGTCTATAAAAGGAAGCGTATTTCCAAAACACGCACAGTCGACGTTCAACCGTCAATATGGCTTTTACTTGCTCTGAGTGCGAAGGCACGTTCACCAGACATTACGATATGATGCGACACCAGGAAAATATACATGGGATTGAAGACTCCGAGGAGTCCATTGAGGCGGATGCTGATACAGAGATTGATGAGAGTGTATTGACTGATACCGAAACAGAGATTGCTGACAGTCTGTCTACTGATACGGAGAGCTTGACCTCAGGTAGTCAGCCTACATCCCAGGAAAGTGAGACAGAACCTACCTTCTGGGATCGTATTGTGACAGCAGCTATCAATACTCACGCTGCAGCGATCGAGGACGCCGGACAGGATAACTTACAACAGGCGTACACTCAAATGCGCACCTGCATCAGGAAAACAGCCATGACGATCTATGAACAGTATACCTTACTACCGCTTGAAATGAAAGGCGACCCCACGCGCAGGTCCATCATGAAGACCAAGCGTCACTTGGAAGAGGATATGGGGCTACCACCCACCGAGGCCCCGGAAAATGCGATCAGAATGCGCAAACAACTGTTTCAGGACATGCTGCCCGACGAATATCCAGGCCTGCCCGAGCAAGACTAGAACAAAAGGATGGAACTTTCAGAAACGGCGACAGACAAGAGCAGCCGAGAATACATCTAACGGGCAAGAACGAATATGACTGATACAGCACCAAAGGACGGCCTCTGATTGGACAAGAGTCTTCTTGAATTGTAAACCTACCCATCTCTAACTATAAATACGGAAACACGCATGTTAGATGTACATTCTCACAACCTGTACCAGACCCGATCAAATGGAGAAGCCAGCCAATTCCAAGGCAGACGAGCAATCGTTGAAGATTGACGAAAATAGAGTTACCAAAAGATACCCACCCATAACTATGGAAATGATAGATGATTTCTTCAGTGTGGGTTACAGTTCAACCAGGGGAGAGCCCGGGGATCTCCGCTACCATCGCCAGCGATGCCTGACCTGCCTTGAAGGTGTACCCTTGGCCGGGTGTGATCTTTGCACGAGGAGAGAGGAGATTTTTCAGTGGGCGAAGTGAGAGCTTGCCAACAAAGGAGGTTTTTTTCCTTGTATGGAAAAATATGGCCGCGATTATCTCGAGAGACTTCTAACATATGTACAGACGGATGAATAAATGAGTAAGAATCATATTAGGTCACACCGAGCAAAGATGGAACTTTCTGAAACGGCGATTTCTGATTGGACAAGAGCAGGCGAGAATACATCTAACGAGCAAGAACGAATATGACAGGACCAAACGGTGGCCTCTGATTGGGCAAGAGACTTCTTGAATTGTAAACATACCCAACGCGGCTCCCCCAGCATGGGTATGTTATGATAGAGGGGAGAATAAACTATATGAAAACGTGTTGTTGCTGTTGTTGTTCTCTCATCTATGTTGTTGTTGTTTTTCTCTCATCTGTGTATATCATGGCGTCAAGGCGTTATGCTAGGGCGTAACGACGGTCATTGACGGGCGTCACTGCATTTCCAATGATTTAGGGTCTAGAAAAATGACAGCTTTTGGGCTAATTCATCACAGAGTTGAAGCGTTGAGCTTGGCGTTGGCGGGAGTTGCTACAATCACTCACTCACTCACTCACTACCTCACTCACTCACTACCTCAGTCACTCCCTCACTCACTCACTCACCGTCGTTAGTGCGTCCATGCGTTAAGACGGGCGTGGGCACGCCTCACTCACTTACTCACTCACTCACACTCACTCACTCACTCACTCACTCACTCACTCACACACACGCGCATACACTCACGCTCACAGGTAACTGTACCAGGTAGCTGGATGGGAAAATAGGCCGTCATCTACTCCAAACGCACGCCATTGCACCTCCGAAACTCTCGCTTTCGCTACTCCCACTGATGACGTCACCGATGACGTCACAGGTGACGTGGACATCCCTCAAGTCGTGGTATACACCCCGAGAGCTACAAAATAACACCTCCCACGACACATTCGGACCCATAGTGGTTTAGTACCCCAAACACACCCCCACGCACCGCAAAGATGCCTGCTTTCTATACTACGGCCAGACTGCGCATGCGCAGAATGATGAATTACAAGCGTCTAGTCCGTCATTCATAATCCAGCCGTCGTCCATTAGAGAATATCCGCGTCCATAATCCAAAGACCTATTCCATTTCCATATAACAGTATTAGCACCAAATTCAAAAAGACAAAAGTATACATAAACATAGGCTTGTTTCCTGCAAGAGAGAAGCGGTCAACAGTTTTCAATGATGCCGGCAAGACATCATGATGTTCCAAAAATATCAAATCCGTATCGCTGATCAGTATTCTTAATCCATAATATTCGTTATAGAGTCGTCATCTAAAAATGATGTACCTCAGTCACGCTTTGATTGTGACTGTTCATATGAGTACCATGAGGATCTTGAAGTACATGGGCTCATACGGCCCCTAGCCCCGGGTTAAGCGGAATTAGACACATGTTACGAAACGTAGCCCCATAGATCTTGCACGCTACGTTCGTATTTTGCTATCAGCATGCGATATGTATCGCCAAATTTGAGAAACTTTGAGTGGAGGCGCTTGGTGGAAACCCGACGATACATTAGTCCATTCGGGTGCTTCTCCACGAGAGCTTCAAAATAAAACCTCATACGACACCATCGTACCAATATTGGCCCACCTCGACCGCAAAACGTCTATTTTCATACCCTTTGTCTACCGCGTATGCGCAGAATGATGATATTTCAACCCCTCATCCATCCAATCGGATGCTCCCTCACGACTGGTTCACATTGATATCTCATACGACTCAATCGGATCAATAATGGTCCACCTAGATCCCAAAACGTTCCTTCCAATACCATTTTCCCACAATTCCCTGTCTGCGCATGCGCAGAATGTTGAACACGGAGGGCACACTAGTCCAGGCGGTTGGTCCTTCACGACTGCTTTACAATGATACCTCACTCGACTCCATCGGACCACCAGGGACCCACCTAGACCCCAAAACGTCTATTTCTATACACTTTGTCTACTGCGCATGCGCAGAATGACGTCAGTTCCACGTCTCACCCACCCCGTCGGATGCTCCTTCACGAATGCTTCACATTGATACCTCATACGACTCCATAGGACCAATAGTGGCCCACCTAGACCCCAAAACCTCTATTTCCATATCGTTTTCTCACAATTCCCTGTCTGGGCATGCTCAGAATGTTGACAACGGCCGAGTCACTAGTCCAGGCGGATTCCCCCTCACATATGCTTCACATTGATACCTAATACGAGTCCATCGGCCCATAAGGGGCACACCTAGATCTCAAAACGTCTATTTCCATACACTTGTCTACTGCGCATGCGCAGAATGACGATATTCCAACCCCACACCCAACCCATCGGATGCCCCTCACATATGCTTCACATTGATACCTCACTCGACCCCATCGGTCCATTAAGGGCCCAGCTCGACCGCAAAACGTCTATTTCCATACCCTTTTCCCACAATTCCCTGTCTGCGTATGCGCAACATGCTGAAAACGAAGCTCCTTTACGAATGCTTCACATTGATGCCTCACTCGACTCCATCGGACCACGAGTGGCCCACCTAGACCCCAAAACGTCTATTTCCATTCTCTTTTCCCACAATCCCCTGTCTGCGCATGTGCAGAATGTTGAAAACGGACGACACACTAGTCCAGGCGGATGCTCCTTCACGACTGCTTCACATTGATACCTCACTCGACTCCATCGGCCCACTAGTGGCCCACCGAGACCCCAAAACTTCTATTTCCATACTCTTTTCCCACAATTCCCTGTCTGCGCATACGCAGAATGTTGAACACGGACGAGACACTGGTCCAGGCGGATGCTCCCTCACGTATGCTTCACATTGATACCTCATACGAATCCATCGGACCACGAGTGGTCCACCTAGACCCCAAAACGTATATTTCCATACCCTTTGTCTACTGCGCATGCGCAGAATGACGTCGGTTCCACGTCACACACAGCCCATCGGATGCTCCCTCACGTATGCTTCACATTGATACCTCACTCGACCCAATCGGCCCCCCAGGGGCTCACCTAGACCACAAAACGTCCACCCAGTATGGACCTATCCACTGAGCCAGTAGGCCTATGGGGTTATATACAGACCCACCCGGTACTTTTCAAAACATTTCAACCATTCGCTTCGGGACACTGTCCATCGTGTTCTAGGTGTTGAGATGTGAAAAACAAAACCAAACAACCCATAGCAAAACCCACGAAGAAATTCCCAGTATGGACATATACCCCCATAGCCAGTATGGGGCTATATGTGCCTATATACAGACCTATCCGGTATTTTTCGAACAATTTCACCGCTTAGCTCCTGGACCCTTCCCATCGTGTTACGTGGCGAGACGAAGAAAACAAGACCAAACAACCCATAGTAACATCCAAAAAAAATGACCACCCCCATACCCCATACAGGCATTTCCCCGTATAGATTTAATATGCAAATGTTCGAATCAGGGAAGATAACCCGGAATTCGCAAAAAATCACAAAAGTGCATCAAGAGTTACCTCCCCATTGGAACTCTTCTGTGTTGGAGGTAGTTTTTGGTCTCTTGAGCTGGTGGCGTCCCCTGTCGGAATCAAGAGTTACCTCCCCCGGCAAAATGCGACCCTATTCGTGTTTTCTATACTATTGATGCAGGCTGTTTTAATTAGTCTGAATGGTTTGCTTTTGCAACTCTTTTTGATGTTTAGTTTGATATTAGATTACCGGTACTAGCCAGAGATATATATTTAACCACTGATGATATTCTCAATATGATATACATTCGTATAAAGCTTAAAGATGTAATCAGCCTCAAATCTGGGCTGAAATCGATGTCTCTCAAATTCAGCGAAAGTGACACATGTTACAACAGGTACAAAATGAAACACATTTGACCACAAAAAACTAAACTTGTTTCTATCATTTCACAAGAAAATAGAAGGAGTTGATCTTTAAAAATAAACAGCATGGTATGCCGTTTATTTTTCCACGGCCGTCTCATTCTATCAATGTATGCTATGCGAAATCACCGAACCGTAGGCACGAGCCATGACGTTATCCCATGGCTGCAGCTGTACAGCATTCAACTTCGTGAGCGTCGCTACGTCTCTCGTCATTTTCCTCTCCGCGTACAACACACACTCAATGGCGAGACAGAAAAGCCGTCGAAGCGGGCAGAGTTACAAATTTCTCTGACAAGATATTCTTGCATTCGTTGTATATGACGATTCCACTATCATCAAACATAATACATATGATGCTTTGGTAATCTTCCCTGCTGAATAAACGCACAGGAGAGAGTTTACAAAATCCATTCATTTTGAGGCTGATTACATCTTTAACAGTGGGAAAGTCCTTGTTTTCAATCATTAATATCGGATAATTTTGACCTGCTTCTGTTTTAGAGTGCGAGAGGAAACATAGAAACTAACGATTTATGAGATTGAAACAGCAGTCGGCGGAATAATTCATGTGATCGAAGTAGTATATAAAACCCCGATTGACTCTCATTTTGCCGGGGGATGTAACTCTTGCATCCGCCAGGTGGCGCCACCAGCTCAAGAGACCAAAAACTACCTCCGAACACAGAAGCGTTCCAATTTTTGCAGGTCACAGCGCAGGTCAAGTGGTTGCCATGGTGACGTCACTTCCGATCTCTATGTGGCATGTATTCCTCCGCGCTGATGCGGTCTGGCGGTGATGCGGTCTGCCTCCGCGGACAGAAAGTAGTCCCCAGACTTCAAATACGCTGCATGGACCGATTGGGTTGAGTGAGGTGTCAAAGTGAAGCTCTCGTCCAGTCATGGGTGTTTTCACAGAAAAATAAATAAATAAAAAGCGGAACACGGACTTTACTCCTACAATAGGGGCCTGTATTATACAATACACGGGAAAATGCCTGTATGGGGTATGGGGTGGTCATTTTTTTTGTGGATTTTACTATCGGTTGTTTGGTCTTGTTTTTCACGTCTCGCCACGAAAATCACGATGGGAAGGGTCCCGGAGCTAAGTGGTGAAATTTTTTGAAAAGTACCGGGTAGGCCCATAGGCCCATACTGGCTATGAGGGTATAGGTCCATACTGGGGAATTCACACATGTTCATTGCGATATGGGTTGTTTGGTCTTGTTTTTCATGTCTCACCATGTAGAACACGATGGGAAGGGTCCCGAAGGTAAGCGGTGAATTTTTTGGAAAAGTACCGGGTAGGTCTGTATATAGGCCCATCTAATCTGGGTACCAACTTCCATTCTCTAAGTAACACAGCGAAGTTTAAATTTATTCTGGGAAACCGCTGCACAGATACGCTTATTAAAACTGCCAAATTCTTGCTTGCTTGCGAAAAGTTGCGAGATCAATAAATTCATTCATGCCGTGTGAAATATCGGGATCATGTCAAAAGCTAATAGTATAAAGGTAAAAAAAGAAGTTTGCTGGCGTGGAGCAGTAATATAAGAAAAAGAACGAAAAAACCTTCTCAATTTTCTACGTCATTCTTTCATTCCGACTGCAGTTTCGAACGTAATGTTCTTCTCAAGGAATACTGTTTTCAAATGACAGACTGGTATATATACAAATACAGGGCACAACGGTCGCTAGACGACGTGCCTGGCTTAAACAAGCAGTGACTTGATAACATGCTGACATTAATAGAAACAGTTGGTCACAATAAGAGAGATTAAAATGGATAATTCAAATAAGTACAATACATGCAATAAACAATAATCAAAATCAAACATAATTGGTCTGTGAAGCAGAGGTGGGTATTTTCAGGATGTGACATGCTTCAACAGTTTGATAAATACGTACTTGTATTGCATGAAATCTTCTAATTTCACAAAGTTGTTAAACAAACAAAATAACAAATATATTCAAGGTCTATGTGATCCGTTCAATTCGGAACCATACTTTTCTATAAACATCGTTTCTTTAACATCCAATAAGGCTTGATTCTCATTTAGTACTTTGTAAAAAGGGAAAACTTTAAATGAAGGGGTCAAATGTATGGCACACTGTCTGATCATTCGGAACTCCCGAGCGGAAATCTACGAAGGGGACTGATTCTACGCTCGGGGGACGACAACATGAATTTCCTATGAATCTCCAGATGTGACGCGCCGGAACGGTTTAATACGCATGGCTCCGAAGCCCAATCACTCTCGCGGAAGCCTTAATCCCCGGCCAGCAAATATTTCCCTGCGAGTCTGATTTACGTCAGATATTCTAAAAATTGTTTATTCTTTTCATTCGAAGCACGTTTCAATAGAAAACCATCAGTTTAAATGGTACACACGCCACGTATTGGCAAGATATAATTCCCGTGACGTCACTGACAGTTCCCTGACAGGCAAAATGGTACATCTTCAGAAAATTTATGACCTAACCCAAAGATCACAAGATCATTATTGTTTACCATCATCAGATAAACAAGAATAGTACGATCAGACAACATGCAGGCGAAAATACGGTATAATTGACGTAATTCGTTGTTTTCCGCGTTTCAGTGGTTGATCTTCAATGCAGAATCAAGGTCAACTAAATTTATGTCTGCTGCTTCAAACGAGTAGGCCATAAATAAAGTTCAACGTTCAGTTTTATTTTTTTAACAACAAAACTTGCATAATGATAGCAACAAAAGTATATATCATAGGACGTGTGAACAGTACTATGTAGTGAAGAACAGAAATGCTGCAACTGCCTTGCCCTGATCAAGTACATGTCACGCTAAGAACCTGGTATAGGTCATAAATTTTCCGAAGATGTACCGTCTTGCCCCTGACAGACCGAAACACACGTGACCACGCTCTAGTTCAATATGGCGTCAATGGCCTTCGAGGGACATCTCAAACCGGAGATCCCCGAGAAGTTGCGAATGACTGTCTGATGTGTCGGCTGACCGGGAGATAACAATGGTTTTCATTATTAATCTGTTGCCTGTGAACAGTTAATCTAGATCTTAAATCTGTGGTTTGACCGATATACTGTTTTCCACAGCCCTGACAAATCAGTGCGTATACAACATATTTACTGTCACATGACATGTTGAATTTAACCTCAAACACAGAATTTGTCATTGAATTTAATGCTAGGTCCTTCTAGTATATGGATACATGCGCCACATTTCGATCTGTTACATTTCGCGACCCGTGCATGTAACTGGCTTTCCGAAAAACGAGCTTTTGTAAGAATCTTCTTAAGATTTGGGGCTTGCCTCTTGCTATTAATGAAAGATGAATTTTTAACAATATCTTTCATTCTAGCACTGTTGTTTAGAATAGGTAACGTGTTTAGCACTATCGGGAAAATGTTATTATTATTCGGGTTGTGTGTAGTGACGAGAGGTATAACATTTCCGTTTGTGGCTTAGCAGATGATCGACGAAGTTCGCTTACGGGCTGAGCAGATGCAATCCTTATTCCCTTATCAATAAGGCCCTCTGGGTAACGAGAGATTAAAGAGGTTTTCAGCTCAGTTAGCCGTAGCGCCCGAATATTGGGATCTATCACGATAGTGCAGATTCGGCGTGCCAAAGCGTGAGTTAGGTGCAGGATTGGCTTTTTTTTTAGATACTTTTCAAATTTCCTATGCTTTAACATGGTGTTAAATAGCATACTTGGCAATATTGTGCAGATAGTTTTGCTAAACTCCATAGTAGGCAGAAAAGTGAGTTACTTTAATAGCATCTATATTCAATATTTAGCACTTTTATAATCTAGTCTAATTAGAATATATTCGCAATAAAATATCTGTAACGCCGTGTCGGAGAAAGGACAATATATTCAATATTTAGCACCTTTATAATATTATCTAATTAGACTAGATTCGCACATAAATATGTAGCTGTCGTCTGAGAACAGACAATATAATGGATATTTAGCACTTTGATAACAGAATCCAATTAGAAGAGATGCGCAGTTAAATATCTATCTGGCGTCCGAGAAAGACAATATATTCAATATTTAGCACCTTTATAATATCATCTAATTAGAAAAGATTCGCACTTGCATATGTAGCTGGCGTCTGGGAAAAGACAATATTATTCAATATTTAGCACTTTTATAATCTATACTAAATAGAAGAGATTCGCAGTTAAATTTCCACAAGAGCCTTTTCGGAGAAAAGACAATATATTCAATATTTAGCACTTTTATAATCTACTCTAATTAGAAGAGATTCGCATTAAAATATCTGTACCACCGTGTCGGAGAAAGGACAATATATTCAATATTTAGCACCTTTATAATATCATCTAATTAGAATATATTCGCATTTAAATATGTAGGTGACGTTTGAGAACAGACAATATATTGAATATTTAGCACTTTGATAATATCATCTAATCAGAAGAGATTCGCAGTTAAATATCTATCTGGCGTCTGGGAAAAGACTATATATTCAATATTTAGCATCTTTATAATATCATATAATTAGACAAAATTCGCACTCAAATATGTAGCTGGCGTCTGGGAAAAGACAATATATTCAATATTTAACATCTTTATAATATCATAAAATTAGACAAAATTCGCACTCAAATATGTAGTTGGCGTCTGGGAAAAGACAATATATTCAATATTTAGCACTTTTATAATCTATACTAAATAGAAGAGATTCGCAGTTAAATATCCACAAGACCCTTTTCGGAGAAAAGACAATATATTCAATATTTAGCACTTTTATAATATACTCTAATTAGAAGAGATTCGCATTAAAATATCTGTACCACCGTGTCGGAGAAAGGACAATATATTCAATATTTAGCACCTTTTTAATATCATCTAATTAGAATATATTCGCACATAAATATGTAGGTGACGTTTGAGAACAGACAATATATTGAATATTTAGCACTTTGATAATATCATCTAATTAGAA
Source organism: Hanleya hanleyi (assembly GCA_036873755.1). NCBI lineage: Eukaryota > Metazoa > Mollusca > Polyplacophora > Lepidopleurida > Hanleyidae > Hanleya > Hanleya hanleyi. Next base: position 65,584 of record JAVTVY010021780.1, read on the forward strand.
GAGATTCGCAGTTAAATATCTATCTGGGGTTTGAAGAAAGACAATATAATCAATATTTAGCATCTTTATAATATCATCTAATTAGACAAGATTCGCACTCAAATATGTAGCTGGCATCTGGGAAAAGACAATATATTCAATATTTAGCACTTTTATAATCTATACTAAATAGAAGAGATTCGCAGTTAAATATCCACAACAGTCTTTTCGGAGAGAAGACAATATATTCAATATTTAGCACCTTTATAATATCATCTAATTAGAAAATATTCGCACTTAAATATGTAGCTGGCGTCTGGGAAAAGACAATATATTCAATATTTAGCACTTTTATAATCTATGCTAAATAGAAGAGATTCGCAGTTAAATATCCACAAGAGTCTTTTCGGAGAGAAGACAATATATTCAATATTTAGCACCTTTATAATATCATCTAATTAGAATATAATGTGATTGTTGCAATCAAGGACCAAAGAAAGATGTTGTTTTTTGGCGTTTTGTTTCTTTCGAAATTACATTGAAAGGGACCGATTGTCTCCGAAACACCTTCGGTCAGCGTTGAATGATTGATTTGTTGTGCCAGTAAGTCTGAATGCATGTCAGCTGTCTGCATGAGTGAGGTTGCCTTTATATTGCCCGTTCTGTAGGCACCAATCAAGCTTTACTATCTCAAACAGCCTATATACCAGCACATGCGCGTTGTTTAACCAGGAAGAACGATATAGAATAATCTGTTATTGTGTACTTGGGACTGCCTTAAACCTTCTTATTCACCAGCCCGTGCAAGTTTGAGAATATGTAGCATTTGTGCTAATTATACAATATATTTTCTTTAAGGAGAGGCAGTCGGACATTTTGGAGCTGCGATTTAGAAGAAATATTCAATATTTATCATGGATGCAATTTAGAAGAACTATTCAATTAGCATTTGTGCTAATTATACAATATATTTTCTTTCGTGAGAGGCAGTCCGACAATTTGCGTTTGCGAGTTATCAAAAATATTGAATATTTCTTCTGGCTGCAATTTAGAAAAAAATTCAATATTTAGCATTTGTGCTAATTATACAATATATTTCCTTTGGGAACAGGCAAGCCAAAGTGCTAACTAGCAGTAATCCTAGAAATTATCTTCAAAGTAGCACACCCCTTTCTAAATATCACTGATTTTAGAAATTATTTGCGAAGTAGCAGATCTGCTAAATAGCATGGGAGACAATAATAACCATTCCTGCACCTTAATGCAAAGCGTAGGGAATATTTTCTCTGGTGTGTCTTGGATGGTTGGAGTGGAAGTGGATATATAGTTGTGTGTCCGTTGGTTTTCTGTAGATGTCTGTGGTTATAGTTTCCTCAGATTTCAAAATAAGAATATCTAGTAAGAATGGAATGTTCTCGTCATTTGTTTCCATAGTAAAAGAAATCCGAGGATGAAGGGAATTCAGAATGTCATGCAATGACTCAAGTGAACCATTTTAAGGGGCCAGAAAATGAAGCAATCATCAAGAAATGTGCGCCAATTTTCTTTGAATATCTGGCCGAAATTATCTCCATAAGAGGTGTTTATCTTGGCATATAGGGTCAGTTCCAGTAACCCATAACCAGTTGCGTAAACAGGTGCCACTTTGGTTCCCATAGCCGTACCAAGGACTTGCATGTAGAAACGATCATTAAAACAAAACGAGTTGTTGTTCAAAATGAATTCCAAGCTATCTAAGATAAAATCCTTCTTAAAACGACTGTGGAGCGTTGCAGAGAAATTATCGAGCCAGTACTTGACGGCTTCAAGGCCTAGGCTATGCGGAATGTTACTGTATAGACTGTTTACATCGAATGTAGCCATTTTAATTTCAGAGTCCACTTGATCTGGTAGGCCGTTTAAGAAATCCAAACTATCTCTTACATAACTTTTGACATGGGTGATAAAAGGTCGGAGAAGGATATCTGTTAAATGGCTTATTCTTTGGGTCGGGGAAGATGGTCCGGCTATAATAGGTCTAAATTTAAGGTCACGGGGTCGGGGAATTGTAACGTGTTCCGATTTTTGAATTTGGATAGCCTGTTTTATTTCTTCAGACTTGTGAATCTTAGGGAGACCGTAAAAGTTACTGCTATTAGATTCAAATTTGGTCAAATACCCGATTTCCTTTTTAGTTAAAATGGCTTCGTGCTTCCTAACAAGTTTGCGAAGATTCGTTAATATTTGGTTGTCTGTGTTAGAATCTTCTTCCTTGTATATGTTTTTGTCGTTAATCATTTCCAGAATTTTCTGTTTATAATAGTCTCTATCCATTATGACAACAGCTTTACCGTTATCAACCTCTTTGATAATTAAATCCGAGTTTGATCAAAGATCCGTGATAGCAGATTTCTGGTGCGATGATATGTTGGACCGCGTATTCGATGAAGATGTTAACGGGATGATATTCAAATTTTCTATGAATATTTCCAAGTGATCATCATCGCTGGTACGGGGTCGAAAAGTAGACAAATTTCTAACTAAGGATTCATCACCATGATTACTGGAGTTATGCATTAACTCGCCCATTCTAAGCTTTTTGCTAAAAGCTCGAATATCTTTGGATAGATCATCCGGATTTGGCGCAGGGGTAGGGGTGAAGTCTAAACCCAGCTTGAGTATATTAATTTGCTAATAGTATATATACATGTGTCCGATTGATAGGACCTAAGGTTATATTGAATTATGTCAGCTTTGCGTCATGTGAATGTTGCTTTTATTCCTCTTGTATTCATCTGTTATGTTTGGCAACTTGTTCTTTTTTGTATGACTATATTACCAGTCTGCTGACTGCGTTGCTGTGTCAATAAAAAAAGTTCTAAGTTCTAAAGTTCTATAGGCTCATACTGGCTATGGAGGTATAGGTCCACACAGGGAAATTCACACATGTTCATTGCGATATGGGTTATTTCGTCTTGTTTTTCACGCCTCGCCATGTAGAACACGATGGGAAGGGTCCCGGAGTTAAGCGATGACATTTTTTGAAAAGTACCGGGTAGGAGGGAGGGAGGGAATTTGGCTTAATGTCACACTCAAGTTTGTTTCACTCATATGGTGACAGTCAGTTTGGTTGGTGGAGGAAGCCGGGGTACCCGGAGAGAACCACCGCCCTTCGGCAAGTAACTGACAAACTTTCACACATGGACCAGCTGGGCTCGAACCCGTGCCGGTTCAGCGGTGTGAGGCTAGCGGTCACCAGCGAAGCGCCTTAGACCACTCGGCCACCGAGGGCCCTCGTACCGGGTAGGTATGGAAGCCCATACTGGCTATGGGGGAGAGGTCCATACTGGGAAATTCACACATGTTCATTGCGGTATGGGTTGTTTGGTCTTGTTTTTCACGTCTCACCATGTAGAACACGATGGGAAGGGTCCCGGAGCTAAGCGGTGAATTTTTTTTGGAAAGTACCAGGTAGGTCTGTATATAGGGCCATACTGGCTATGGGGGTATAGATCCATACTGGGAAATTCACACATGTTCATTGCGATATGGGTTGTTTGGTCTTGTTTTTCACGTCTCGCCACGTAGAACACGATGGGAAGGATCTTGAAGTTAAGCGGTGAAATTTTTCGAAAAGTCCAGGTACCGGGTAGGTCTGTATATAGGCCCATTCTGGCTCAGAGCATAGGCCTATACTGAGTGGACGTTTTGGGGTCTAGGTGAGCCCCTAGTGGTCCTATGGTGTCGTATGAGGTCTTATTTTGAAGCTCGCGTGGAGGAGCACCCGGGTAGACCGTACGTGGGGGTTGTTTGGGGTAGAGATGGACCACTATTGGTCCGAATGGGTTGTGGGAGGTGTCAAAGTGAAGGTTTTGATGGGCAGTCAGAATGGCGTGTTTTTTTTATTTCAAGTCGCGTCAATCTGCGCATGTGCAGTTGGGTGTGGTGAGTAAAGTGGCCATTTTGGGGGTGCGTGCGGTGAGTTTGGTGTAGAGAGGGACCATCCTTGGTCCGAATGTGTCGCGGGAGGTGTCATTTTGTAGCTCTCGGGGTATAGACCACGATTTGAGGGCTGTCCACAGCATCTGTGACGTCATCGGTGACGTCATCAGTAGGAGTAGTAGCGAAAGTGGGCATTTTGGAGAAGTGAAGGAAGGTATTTGATGTAGACATTGGTCCGAATGCGTCGTATGGGGTGTCATTTTGTAGCTCTCGGGGTGTAAACCCCGATTTTTAGGATGTCCGCGTCATCTGTGACGTCATCAGGACGAGTAGTAGCGAAAGTGGGCATTTTGGGGCAGTGAAGGAAGGTATTTGATGTAGAGATGGATCGTCGTGTGGGGTGTCATCGTGTAGTTCTCGTGGTGCAGACCCCTATTTGGGGTATGTTCACGTCATCTGTGATGTCATCGGTAACGTAATCAGTAGGAGTAGTGGGTAAAGTGGGCATTTTGGGAGTGTGAAGGAAGGTGTTTTGGGGTAGAAATGGACCATCCTTGGTCCGAATGAGTCGTGTGAAGTGGCATCTTGTAGCAACGCCCGCAAACGCCAAGCTCAACGCTTCAACGCCCTGGTGAATTAGCCCAAAAGCTCTGATTTTCGTGGAATTGTCACTAATTCATTGGAAATGCAGTGACGCCCGTCAACGTCCGTCGTTACGCCTTAAAAGAATACTCACCTTATTTTATATAGGTTCATACTACAAAGGTTAGACTTGAAGAAATGTAACCAACTATTTTACCGTCGTTGAGGGCGATAACCTATTTTTTTACTACAATCTGTGGAGTCATGTTTCCGCTTTGAGGTCGACGTGGGCGCCACCATGTTGCCTGTGGGATGACGTGACTGATGACGTCAGAATTCAGGACAACGTCATGGCTAACGCTTTATCCAGGGCCGTTCCAACTACGGACATTTGAATTACTCTGGGTGCGAGTTTTAATTCGAGGGAAAAACTGGCGCTGAAAATCCCACGGGGGTACTTCCTAAAAGCAAATTGGTTTAAGTTATCTCAGCCCACTGAAGAATTTCTTCCCTAAGTTTTTCAACTGAGAAAAATTTGAAGCTGAGCGGTAAACTAAAAGAGCATCCTCTGCAATTGTCCACTGATTTGAGTTGAACGACGATGCTTCTAAGTTCGTAAACATTTTCATGGTTACACTTGAACTACTGAAATCAACTGGGACGTCAGTGAATTATCGGCATGATCATCACGACCAACCTTAAATTTCCATGACGTTGTGACGATGAGCATACACTCACTTCCGCTCATCTAAAAACGTCACGGAGTGGTGCAATGGCGGTGCCCAGTGCACGCCGTGGCGAGCGACAAAATATTCAATATTTCTTTTATTTCACATTCTGTCAACACAAGTTGGATATAATGAGTTTTGGAATACGATTGCTTTAACGCCCTAGCATAACGCCTTGACGCCATGATATAGACAGATAAGAGAAAAACAACAACATCAACAAGGATGACAAATGAGAGAACAACAACAACAACAACAAGTTTTCATATAGTTTATTCTCCCCATTGTTACATCATACCCACGCTGGGGGAGCCGCGTTGGGTATGTTTACAATTCAAGAAGACTCTTGTCCAATCAGAGGCCGCCATTTGGCGCTGTATCTGTCATATGCGTTCTGATCAGTTAGATGTATTATCGGCTGCTCTTGTCCAATCAGAAGCCGGGGTTTGAGAAAGCCCCATCTTCGGCCATGTTCGCTCTCATCCGTTTGTTCTAATCATCGTCGGGCAGGCCTGGATATTTTTTGGGCAGCATGTCCCGAGACAGTTGTTTGCTCATTCTGATCGCATTTTCCAGGGCCTCAGGGGTGGTATTCCCATATCCTCTTCCAAGGGACGCTTGGTCTTCATGATGGACCTGTGCGTGGGGTCGCCTTTCATTTCAAGCGATAGTAAGGTATACTGTTCATAGATCGCCATGGCTGTTTTCCTGATGCAGGGGCGCATTTGGGTGTATGCCTTATGTAAGTTATCCTGTCCGGCGTCCTCGATCGCTGCAGCGTGAGTATTGATAGCTGCTGTCACAATACGATCCCAGAAGGTAGGTTCTGCCTCACTTTCCTGAGATGTAGGCTGACTATCTGAGGTCAAGCTCTCCGTATCAGTAGACAGACTGTCAGCAATCTCTGTTTCGGTATCAGTCGATACACTCCCAGCAGTCTCTGTATCAGCATCCGCCTCAACGGACTCCTCGGAGTCTTCAATCCCATGTATATTTTTCTGGTGTCGCATCATATCGTAATGTCTGGTGAACGTGCGTTCGCACTCAGAACAAGTATAAGCCGTGTTGACGGTTGAACGTCGAGTGTGTGTGTTTTGGAAATACACTTGCTTTCATAGACAGTAACGTCCGCCAACGCCCACTGTTACGCCTTAACGCCCTATCTGTACACCTTAACCCTACCTGGCCTGGGGGAAGGCCATTATGGCTCCCCCTTCCAAACTTTCTGCTCTATCTCCGGAACGACAAAAAATGGAAACTCCGTGACTTGATAGTTTATCGTATTGGGGTCATTTTGAGCCTATTTGCATAACCCCCCGAGCAAAGGATCATGGCTAAATTCAAGATGGCGACCAAGTGGGTTACCAGAAAAGTGACGTTTTTGTCATATTTCTTCAAAATTTCTGCTTTTCCGCGATGAAAAGTGGGCAAAAACTATTTTATTTCACATCACATTAATATTTACTAATTTTTCATGCAGTTTTTACGGAGAAAGTGCAAAAATAAAAAAATCGGAAAATCTGACTGAAAAATCGATAAAAAAATGCCGTTTTTGAAAATGACATCACTGTGACGTCATCAAAGCGGCCATCTTGGATTTTTTACATTTTCTGGCAGAGCTTGACCCAAGGGTATAGTGTGATAAGTTTCAGCCCCCTAGCTCAAGGGGTGAGAAAAATAATTAGGGGGGGGGCATTTCGGCCCCCCCGAAGACCTGGACAGGTCCCAAAAAGCTCAGGCCAGATAGGGTTAACGCTCGTCTCAACGTCTCAACATATGTGTCACGAGATCGACATACTGCTGACGTAAAGCCCGTCGTACTTTGGGTGCCAATCTGTTATGGGCTAAAATTGCGGCTTCCTTTTTCGAACACCCTTTGTGTTGAAATTTGTTTTCTGTGGCCCTCAACGTCTCGCCCATCTCAGTGTCCATACTTTCTTTGAACAAATCCTTCCATAGCCTCGAGTTCACATTATGTTCATTCCCTTGTACGGGATCAGGTTGGTCCTTCACGGTTGGATGATATTCCGGGACTGATGATATGAGGCGGACCTGCTGTATGGGGGTGGGTTGCTGCTGCTGGACGTTTGCTGCCAGGTGTGAACTCGAGGGATGGTGTAGGGGTAGATGACGTTGCGGTGATCTCTCGCCCTGGTAACAGGAGGGTCGTCAGCCGGCGATCTTCGGGGGTATGTGCTTTTAAATCTACGAACAGGTAGCTGTACGGACGACTTGTCGCCCCTTGAAGCGCCTGCATGAAATGGTCGATGTTCTGAGGATAAATTCGACTACCAAACACACGAATCTGTGCTCTGTCAATGGGATTGGAGAACAACACAAAGTATTGGCAGTTCAAGGCAATATCTCTGGACGCCTTCCCTTGAGGAAAGAGATTCTGGGTCAAATAGATGACGGACAGATTCCGGTGATGGAATCCTTTAGTAAACAATTCGGGGACGTGTGAATTGTTCTTGGCCGCACTCATCAGATCATCTAGCACCACCACGTTGGTCTGCTTGGGGTCAAAGTAATACGGTTCGTTTATGTCGTGAGGAATCCCTGGGACTAAGCTCACATTCTGTGACCTTGTAGTTTCGTAGGCGGGCTGCCATTGGCTATAACACCAAACAACACCTGGACGTCTTTCCACATGCCGTAGGGCCGCTCACCCCTCATCGTGTAGGGATGCTCTACTGCTCTTGTTGGACCTATAGCGGGAATCGGCGGTGTCTCTTGGTTGTGTTTGCGTTGAATGTGCCTGAGCATACTATCACGACTAGAGAAGGCTCTCTGACTGAACGTACACGTACACGTACACGACATGTTCATCAGTCGAGCAATACATATGAACTGATGAGGGACATTTCTATATTTACAGACACCGCCACCAACACCACCACACACCCAGTTCTACCACCACCACACACTACCACCACCACCACCACCACCACCACTACTTCCACACACCACCACCACCACCACCACACACCACCACCACCATCACCCACCACCACCACCACCACATACCACAACACACCACCACCACCACCAAACACACCACCACCACCACCACCAACACCGGGCGTTGACGGGCGTCAGCGCCCAGTGGTGGTGGTAGCTCCCGTGTGGCAGAGGTCTTGGATCGGAGCTCTTGGAGTTCAAAGCTTGTGGAGCTCAGAGCTCGGAAGTGACGTCATCGCATGCATGCGCGCGTACCTGTGGTGCACCCTGTACCCTATAGTCCATAGGGTATAGGGTACACCAGGGTGCGGGTCCACCACAGGTACGCACGCATGCATGCGATGTCGTCACTTCCGAGCTCTGAGCTCCACAAGCTTTGAGCTCCAAGAGCTATCCAAGAGCTCTGCCACACGGGAGCTACCACGCCCGGTGATGGTGGTGGTGGTGGTGGGGTGGTGGTGGTGTTTGGTGGTGTGTGGTGGTGGTGTGTGGTCGTGCTGGTGGTGGTGATGGTATGTGGTGGTGGTGGTGGAGGTAGTGTGTGGTGGTAGAACTGGTTTGTGGTGGTGTCTGTAAATATAGGAATGGACATGTGTTCCTCATCAGTCCATATGTATTGGTCGACTGATGAACATGTCGTGTACGTGTACGTTCTGTCAGAGAACCTTCTCTCGTCGCGATAGTATGCTCAGACACATTCAACGCAAACACAACCAAGAGACACCGCCGAGTCCCCCTATAGGTCCAACAAGAGCAGTAGAGCATCCCTATACGATGATGGTGAGCGGCCCTACGGCATGTGGAAAGACGTCCTGGGTGATGAAGTTCTTAGAGGAAGGTGTGGCAACCCCAGCTCCGATACGTGTTGTTTGGTGTTATAGCCAATGGCAGCCCGCCTACGAAACTACAAGGTTACAGAATGTGAGCTTCGTCCCAGGGATTCCTCACGACATAAGCGAACCGTATTACTTTGACCCCGAGCAGACCAACGTGGTAGTGCTAGATGATCTGATGAGTGCGGCCAAGGACAATTCACACGTCGCCGACTTGTTTTCTAAAGATCCCATCATCGGAATCTGTCCGTCATCTATTTGACCCAGAATCTCTTTCCTCAAGGGAAGGCGTCCAGAGATATTGCCTTGAACTGCCAATACTTTGTGTTGTTCTCCAATCCCATTGGCAGAGCACAAATCCGTGTGTTTGGTAGTCGAATATATCCTCAGAACATCGACCATTTAATGCAGGCGTTTCAAGCGGCGACAAATCGTTCGTACGGCTACCTGTTCGTATATTTAAAAGTCCATACCCCCGAAGATCGCCGGCTGACGACCCACCTGTTACCCGGCGAGGGATCACCGCAACGTCATATACCCCTACACCATCCGCCGAGTCCACACCTGGCATCATCCGTACAGCAGCAGCATCCCACCCCCATACAGCAGGTCCGCTTCATACCATCAGTCCCGGAATATCACCCAACCATGAAGGACAAACCTGAACCCGTACAAGGGAATGAACATAATGTGAACTCGAGGCTATTGAAGGATTTGTTCAAAGAAAGTATGAACGCCGAGATGGGCGAGACGTTGAGGGCCACAGAAAACAAGTTTCAACACAAAGGGTATTCGAAAAAGGAAGCCACAATTTTAGCCCATAACAGATTGGCACCCAGACTACGACGGGCTTTACGTCAGCAGTATGTCGACCTCGTGACACATATGAAATTGTTGGATAAGGAGGCGGTTCATATGGAAATCGAAAAAACAGCGTCGATGTTGAAAACCTCTGGCATGAACTGGAAAGCGGTGTATGTCAGAACAATAGCACAAAAGAAACATTTCTTCGAACGCAATCATTAAACGACGTTAAAGCGTTAAGAAGGCGTGCTAAGGCATTGAGATGGGTGTTGAGGCGTTGAGACGAGCGTTAAGGCGTACAGATAGGGCGTTAAGGCGTAACAGTGGGCGTTGGCGGGCGTTACTGTCTATAAAAGCAAGTGTATTCCCAAAACACGCACACTCGACGTTCAACCATCAACATGGCTTATACTTGTTCTGAGTGCGAACGCACGTTCACCAGACATTACGATATGATGCGACATCAGAAAAATATACATGGGATTGAAGACTCCGAGGAGTTCGTTGAGGCGGATGCTGATACAGAGACTGCTGAGAGTGTACCGACTGATACCGAAACAGAGATTGCTGACACTCTGTCTACTGATACGGAGAGCTTGACCTCAGATAGTCCGCCTACATCTCAGGAAAGTGAGGCAGAACCTACCTTCTGGGATCGTATTGTGACAGCAGCTATCAATACTCACGCTGCAGCGATCGAGGACGCCGGACAGGATAACTTACAACAGGCGTACACCCAAATGCGCTCATGCATCAGGAAAACAGCCATGGCGATCTATGAACAGTATACCTTATTACCGCTTGAAATGAAAGGCGACCCCACGCCATCATGAAGACCAAGTGTCACTTGGAAGAGGATATGGGGCTACCACCCAACGAGGCCCTGGAAAATGCGATCAGAATGCGCTAACAACTGTTTCAGGACATGCTGCCCAAACAATATCCAGGCCTGCCCGTCAACGATTAGAACAAACGGCTGAGAGCGAACATGGCCGAAGATGGGACTTTCTCAAACGTCAGCTTCTGATTGGACAAGAGCAGCTGGGAATACATCTAACGGGCCAGAACGAATATGACAGATACAGCGTCAAATGGCGGACTCTGATTGGACAAGAGTCTTCCTGAATTGTAAACATACCCAACCGTTGAACGTGGCTCCCCCAGCGTGGGTATGATGTAACTGTCATCCTTGTTGTTCTTGTTGTTTATCTCTCATCTGTCTATATCATGGCGTCAATGCGTTATGCTAGGGCGTTAAGGAGTAACGACGGACGTTGACAGGCGTCACTGCATTTCCAATGAATTAGTGACAATTTGATGAAAATCAGAGCTTTTGGGCTAATTCACCAGGGCGTTGAAACGTTGAGCTTGGCGTTGGCGGGTGTTGCTACAAGATGCCACTTCACACGACGCATTCGGACCAAGGATGGTCCATTTCTAACCCAAAACACCTTCCTTCACACCCCCAAAATGCCGACTTTGGCTACTACTCCTACTGATGACATCACAGATGACGTGAATATACTCTAAATAGGGGTCTGCATCACGAGAACTACAAGATAACCCCCCACACGACGCATTTGGACCAATAGTGGTCCATCTCTACACCAAATACCTTCCTTCACTGCCCCAAAATGCCCACTTTCGCTTATACTCGTACTGATGACGTGACCGATGACGTCACAAATGACGCGGACATCCCTCAAATCGGGGTCTACACCCCGAGAGCTACAAACTGACACCCCACACGACACATTCGGACCAAGGATTGTCCCTCTCTACACCAAACACACCCCACGCACCCCCAAATTGGCTACTTTACTTACTACACCCAACTACGCATGCGCAGATTGACGCGACTTGCAATAAAAAAACACGCCATTCTGACTTTGCTCCACAAATAAGCTTCACTTTGACACCTTCCACGACCCATTCGGACCAATAGTGGTCCATCTCTACCCAAACACACCCCACGCACCCTCCAAAATGCCAGCTTTCTATACTACGGCCAGACTACGCATGCGCAGAATATTGACAACGCTCTAGTCGGGTGCTCCCCCACGACAGCTTCAAAATAGGACCTCATACGACACCATAGGACCATCAGGGGCTCACCTAGACCCCAAAACGTCCACCCAGTATGGACCTATGCACGGAGCCAGTATGGGTCTATATGGGCCTATATATAGACCTACCCGGTACCTGGACTTTTCGAAAAATTTCACCGCCTAACTTCGAGACCCTTCCCATCGTGTTCTCATGGTGAGACGTGAAAAACAAGACCAAACAAACCATATCGCAATGAACATGTGTGAATTTCCCAGTATGGACCTATACCCCCATAGCCAGTATGGGCCTATATAGCCCAGGAATGGCTGTAGTCTCGAATGGCTGTGTAACCGACTACAGCCCAGGTTCTTCCTATACACAATACATCCCACACATTGAACTTCGAATGACATTGTCCAATATCCTAATTGCACACGAAATAAAACGGCAGCGAATAGTAATAAACTATACCTCATTTTCCTCTACATTGGTCCTTCTCGCCGCCTGCCAACTCTCAACACTTAATAATTCCTCGTTCTTGAGATATCATCGTTTAATCACGCCTTCACGGAGTTTTCCGACATATTTTGGTCTCATATTTTGAATGTCTCAGCATAACGAAGATAGCCACGCCCACCTACACGCGCATGCGTTGGACTGTCATCGAACTGACCCGAAAAATCACGCATGCGCCACGGCTTGTTTTCAAAAGACACCGCCATCTCCGGCAAAGTCCGTGCAAGGGAAATTTACATCACTGACAGTTGAATGGCGGTCAGCTGAATATTCAAATCCCCGAGAATCTTGAACAATTGATGATAACTTAAGAATGAGGGAATACCGAGAGTTCTAACTTGGAGGGAAGTGACAAAAGACTACAAGGAAAATAACGAGGTACATTTTATTATCACCAGCTACTGTGTTCTTGTATGTGCAGCCGTTAAATCTTCCGAAACGCAGGCGTTTCGGAGGTCAAAACTTCGTGGTATGAAATGTAAAGGGAAGGAACTACAGCTGTGTAGGGAAGAACAGCCACGCCCACCTACACAGCAAAGGTTCTATAGCTAGGGCCTATATACAGACCTACACGGTACTTTCCAAAAAAATTCACCACTTAGCTCCGGGACCCTTCCCATCGTGTTCTACATGGCGAGACGTGAAAATCAAGACCAAACAACCCGTATCGCAATGAACATGTGTGAATTTCCCAGTATGGGCCTATACCCCCATAGCCAGTATGGGCCTATGGGCCTACCCGGTACTTTTCAAAAAATTTCACCACTTAGCTCCGGGACCCTTCCCATGGTGTTTTTCGTAGCGAGACGTGAAAAACAAGACCAAACAACCCATAGTAAAATCCAAAAAAAATGACCACCCCCATACCCCATACAGGCATTTTCCCGTATATTTTAGGAGTAAAGCCCGTGTTCCGCTTTTTATTTATTTATTTATTTGCAAGATGGCACCGCGGATAATCTAAATGGTTAGGACTGAGAAATAATCTCAGTCCTAACCATTTAGGTTATTTATCCGCGGTGACATCTTGCAAGTAAAGAAATGCATTTATACGAATGCAACATTCGGAACGTGAACAACACGGGATTACTCGGTGGGTTTCTGATATAAGTTCGACCATGTTTTTGGATGTTCACTTTGTAAGGCATACCATCTGTTCTCGTCAGAGCCCCCAAGTTACGGAAAGTTAAGCATAGACTTGTACCTTGCGCCAGATATCCGTGAGTATGAGGGCTACGTAAGAACATACTCCATTATGCCGGTCTATACTCCGTACACTATACCAGCTCCTGCACTCAGATTAGGGCACTACAGTTATTACTCAAACAAACCATTTCAAGTAACTGCCAATGAATTTTGCCAGGTTCACTCCAAGGTAAATAGTACGCTCACAATCCACATGAATAGATGATGGCCTTTTTAATACACCTATAGATACTCTAATTACATAGTCCACCGCGGATAAATCTAAATGGTTAAGACTGAGAAATATTCTCACAAGTGTTTACACACTTGTTAAAATGATGACAATACACCCAAGGACAATAGTAGTAGTATAAGTGGATTACAGCGCGCATTTTCCCGGGATCGATAACTCTGTTTGCACTTTTTTGATTTTTGACAAATTTCGGGTTATCTGCCTTGATTCGAACATTTGCGTGTTTTCACAGAATAAATAAATAAATAAATAAATAAATAAATAAATTAATTAATTAATTAATTAATTTTAATTGTATAAAGACGTATTCATCCGCGGTGATGCGGTCATGTCTGGCGGTGATTCGGTCTCGGGGAAAAAGCTTCCGCAGAGAAAAAGTAGTCCCTAGATAAAATAGTCCGATTGGGTCGAGTGAGGTATCAAAGTGAAGCTTAGGTGAAGGGGCATCTAATGGGCTGGGTGTGGGATTGAACTATCGGCATTCTGCGCATGCGCGGTGGCCCAAGGGTATGAAAATAGCCGTTTTGGAGCTAGGGGAGCTCCTAATGGTCCAATGGAGTTGTATGAGGTATCAAAGTGAAGCATTCGTGAAGGGGTATTTGATGGCTGGGTGGGTGCATGTAAAATTTTTCCTGAAAAAAAACGGAAAAAAAAACGGAACTCGGACTTCATCGAAAAATCCGAGAAAATACCTATATGGGGTATGGGGGGTATATAGGTCGCCGGGCTTAACGGGGCTCGCCTATCAATAGAGTTATCTCCCCCTAGTTCCAGGGTGGGTGTATGTACAAATTTTCCTGAAAAAATACGGAACACGGACTTTATTCTAAATTACGGGAAAATGCCTATATGGGGTATGGGGGATATAGGACCATCCTGGGAAACCTACTTCTCGACATTTGCGGTATAGGTTGTGGGGTCTCGTTTTCTTAGTCTCGTCAAGACAAACATGATAGGAAGTGTCCCGAAGCGAAACGGTGAAATTTTTGAAAAAGTACGATATAGCCACATATAGGCCCATACTGGGGTACAGGATCAATGTTTGTCCCCCTGGGAAACCCACTTCTATACATTTGCGGTAGGTTGTGGGGTCTCGTTTTCTTAGTCTCGTCATGTAGAACACGATGGGAAGTGTTGCGGAGCGAATCGGTGAAATTTTTGAAAAAGTACGATATAGCCCCATATAGATATATATATATAAATATATATTCCCATACTGGGGGTATAGGTTCAATGTTTATCCTACTGCGAAACCGACTTCTAGACATTTGCGGTAGGGTTGTGGGGTCTTGTTTTTCACGTCTCGACATGTAGAACATGATAGGAAGGGTCGTGGAGCGAATCGGTGAAATTTTTGGAAAAAGTCACCAAGGCCTGGGCAGGCCCATAGGCCTATACTGCATGGCTAGGGGTGTATAGGCCATACGGGGTGGACATGTTGGGGTCTAGGTGAGCCCCTAATGAACCGATGATGTCGTATGAGGTCTTATTTTGAAGCTCTCGTGAAGGAGCATCCGACTGGACTAGTGAGTTGTTTATTTTCAATACTCTGCGCATGCGCAGCCTGGCCCGTAGTATAGAAAGTAGACATTTTGTGTGTGTGTGTGGGTGTGTGTTTGGGTTAGAGATGGGCTATTCACGGTTCGAATGGGTCGTGTGAGGTATCCATGTGAAGCCTAGGTGAGGGAGCCTCTGATGGCGTGGATGTGGGGTTGAACTAGCGTCATTCTGCGCATGCGCGGTGGTCAAAGGGTATGGAAATAGACGTTTTGGAGCTAGGGGAGCCCCTAGTGGACCAATGGGGTCGAGTGAGGTATCAAAGTGAAGCATTCGTGAAGGGGCATCTGATGGGTTGGGTGTGCGGTAGGAATATCATTCTGCGCATGCGCAGACGCAATGCGGAGCTCTCGGCCAATCAGAAGCGAGTATTTCAAATCCGTCACAGAGCTCTCAGCCAATTAGCAGCGAGTATTTTGACCCGGAGTATTATGGGCAATATCCAAGATGGCGGCACGTATGTTCAAGATGGCGGCACATCCGGTGTCGAAAACTGGCCATTTCGTCGGAATGTGGTCACCTAGTGTCGAAAACTGGACCCTGTATGGGTCCCGCTAGACGTTTTGGAGCTAGGGAAGCCCCTAATGGGCCGATGGGGTTGTATGAGGTATCAGAGTGAAGCATTCGTGAATGGGCATCTGATGGGCTGGGTGTGGGGTTGAAATATCGGCATTCTGGGCATGCGCGGTGGTCAAAGGGTATGAAAATAGACGTTTTGGAGCTAGGGGAGCCCCTAATGGACCAATGGGGTCGAGTCAGGTATCAAAGTGAAGCATTCGTGAAGGGGCATCTGATGGGTTGGGTGTGCGGTAGGAATATCATTCTGCGCATGCGCAGACGCAATGCGGAGCTCTCGTCCAATCAGAAGCGAGTATTTCAAATCCGTCACAGAGCTCTCAGCCAATCAGAAGCGAGTATTTTTACCCGGTGCATTATGTTCAAGATGGCGGCACATCCGGTGTCGAAAACTGGCCATTTCGTCGGATGTGTCGAAAACTGGGCCCTGTATGGGTCCCGCTAGCGCCTTGACGCCATGATATAGACCGGAGAGAGAAAACAACAACAACAAGGATGACACATGAGGGAACAACAACAACAACAAGTTTTTTTTTCATATAGTTTATTTTCCCCTCCATCATAACATACCCACGCTGGGGGAGCCGCGTTGGGTATGTTTACAATTCAAGAAAGACTCTTGTCCAATCAGAGACCGCCATTTGCATCTGTCCTATTCGTTCCTGTCCGTTAGATGTATTCTTGTCCAATCAGAAGTCGCCATTTTAGAGAGTTCCTTCTTCGGTCATGTTCATTCTGAACCGTTTATTCTAATCATCGTCGGACAGGCCTGGATATTCTTCGGGCAGCATGTCCTGAAACAGTTGTTTGCGCATTCTGATCGCATTTTCCAGGGCCTCGGTGGATGGTAGTCCCATAGCCTTTTCCAAGTGACGCTTGGTCTTCATGATGGACCTGTGCGTGGGGTCGCCTTTCATTTCAAGCGGTAGTAAGGTATACTGTTCATAGATCGCCATGGCTGTTTTCCTGATGCGTGGGCGCATTTGGGTGTACGTCTGTTGTAAATTATCCTCTCCGGCGTCCTCGATCGCTTCAGCGTGAGTATTGATAGCTGCTGTCACAATACAATCCCAGAAGGTAGGTTCTGCCTCACTTTCCTGGGATGTAGGCTGACTATCTGAGGACAAGCTCTCCATATCAGTAGATAGACTGTCAGCAATCTTGGATTCGGTATCAGTCGATGCACTCTCATCAATCTCTGTATCAGTATCTGCCTCAACGGGCTCCTCGGCGTCTTCAGTCCCATGTATATTTTTCTGGTGTCGCATCATATCGTAATGTCTGGTGAACGTGCGTTCACACTCAGAACAAGTATAAGCCATGTTGACGGTTGAACGTCGACTGTGCGTGTTTTGGGAATACGCTCACTTTTATAGACAGTAACGCCCGCCCACGCCCAGCTTAACGCTTCAACGCCCTGGTGAATTAGCTCAGAAGCTCTGATTTCATGGAATTGACATCAATTCATCGAAATGCAGTGACGCCGGTCAACGCCCGTCGTTACGCCTTAACGCTCGTCTAAACGCTTTAACACACTTTCTTAACGCTTTAACGAGGTTTAATGATGCGTTCGAACAAATGCTTCTTTTGTGTTATTGCTCTGACATACGCCGCTTTCCAGTTCATGCCTGAGGTTTTCAACATCGACGCTGTTCTTTCAATTTCCATATGGACTGGGTCCTTATCCAACAATTTCATATGGGTCAGTAAGTCGACATACTGCTGACGTAAAGCCCGTCGTAGTCTGGGTGCCAATCTGTTATGGGCTAAAATTGCAGCTTCCTCTTTCGAATACCCTTTGCGTTGAAACTTGTTTCCTGTGGCCTCCAAAATCTCGCCCATCTCGGCGTCCATACTTTCTTTGAACAAATCCTTCCATAGCCTCGAGTTCACATTATGTTCTTCAACCTCGGATTGGGCCTTCACGGTTGGGTGATATTCCGGGACTGATGGTATGAAGCGGACCCGCTGTATGGGGGTGGGCTGCTGCTGCTGCTCTGCCAGGAGTGGACTCGGCGGATGGTGTAGGGGTATATACCGTTGCGGTGATTCCTCGCCGGGTAACAGGTGGGTCGTCAGCCGACGATCTTCGGGGTATGGGCTTTTAAATCTACGAACAGGTAGCCGTACGGACGAATTGTCGCTTCTTGAAACGCCCGCATAAAATGGTCAATATTCTGAGGATAAATTCGACTACCAAACACACGGATTTGTGCTCTGTCAATGGGATTGGAGAACAACACAAAGTATTGGCAGTTCAAGGCAATATCTCTGGACGCCTTCCCTTGAGGAAAGAGATTCTGAGTCAAATAGATGACGGACAGATTGCGATGATGGGACCCTTTGGTAAATAGGTCGGCGATTTTCGAATTGTCCTTGGCCGCACTCATCAGATCATCGAGCACTACCACGTTGGTCTGCTCGGAATCGAAGTAATAGGGTTCGTCTATGTCGTGAGGAATTCCTGGGACAAAGCTCACATTCTGTAACCTTGTAGTTTCGTAGGCAGGCTGCCATTGGCTATAACACCAAACAACACGTGTCGGAGCTGGGGTTGCCACACCTCCCTCTAAGAACTTCATCACCCAGGATGTCTTTCCACACCCTGTAGGGCCGCTCACCATCATCGTATAGGGATGCTCTACTGCTCTTGTTGGACCTATAGCGGGACTCGGCTGTGTCTCTTGGTTGTGTTTGCGTTGAATGTGCCTGAGCATACTATCGCGACGAGAGAATGTTCTCTCACAGAACGTACACGTACACGACATGTTCATCAGTCGACCAATACATATGGACTGATGATGGACACATGTTCATTCCTATATTTAAAGACTCTACCACCACCACCACACACACACACACACACACCACCACCGACTCCACCAACACCACCGCCGTACACCACCACCAACGCCACCAACGCCACCATCAACGCCACCAACGCCACCACCCACGCCACCAACGCCACCACCAACGCCACCAACGCCACCACCAACGCCACCACCTGCGACACACACACTTACGCGGTGCACCCACACCCTAGTGTACCCTATGCCCTACGGGCTATAGGGTACAGGGTGCACCGCGTAAATGTGTGTGTCGCAGGTGGTGGCGTTGGTGGTGGCGTTGGTGGCGTTGGTGGTGGCGTTGGTGGCGTGGGTGGTGGCGTTGGTGGCGTTGGTGGTGGCGTTGGTGGTG